>JAODAL010020667.1:0-68856 GCA_025379985.1 Phyllomedusa bahiana | reverse complement strand
AGGGGACACTGGCTGTGGGTGTTGTAATTGCAGAGTCCCTGGCTGTGGGTTTTGTAATTGCGGAGACCCCGGCTGCAGGTTTAGGAGGTGCAGGACCCCTGGTTGTGGGTTTATTAAATGCAGCGCCCCTGTTTGCAGGTTTTGTGGTTGCAATGATCCTGCCAGCGAGTTTTGTGGATGCAGGAATCTCACCTGTGGTTGAGGGTTTTTACAAATTTCAGCCTGTGGGCTTTGCCATGGCGGGGTCCCCTCATGCGGGTAGTATACTTGCCGGATGCCGGCTTGTTGTTGCAGGGGAATCTGTTGCAGGCCAGAAGAAGGGAAGATGCCTACTTGTGGCTGTTGGACATATGTGGCCCCCACTATCCGGGGTGGCCTGGGTGGCAGGACGCCTGCCTGAGGTGATGGGGCTCCCGGCAGAGGGGTGGTGGTCTCCAGCACTGTTAGCTGCTGCTGGGTGACATTTTGTGACAGCTGAGTGTGAGACTGAGCTAGAGCCCCCAAGGCCTGCGGAGCTAGAGCTGTGCCCGCTGAGGCAGTAACACCATGCTGAGCTAATGGCCCGGAAGGGGTTAATGGCAGAGAGCAGGAACGTGAAATGGCCGGCTCCTTAGACCCCATCTGTTTAACAATAGGGCTCTTGTGGAAGTCCAGTGGGCAAGATATGTGCCTGGGAGCAGACTGTGCCCGCGTGGTGTACACCCAGCCCTCAGGGGGGTTTATCTCCAGAGGCCGCGGAGGGGTTAGGAAGCCCGCCGAAACTCCTACCCGCATCAGAAGATGGCCTCCAGGTCCCTCCACGTAATGATCAGCGGAGAACTGTTGCGGAGAATCTCCGGCCCCTAGGTCTGCAGCGTGGAGCGGGACCGCCGACCGGGACGCAGCGCGGGTGCCCGCCGGTGATAAGGAGAGCCCGTCTGGAGTCGGAGGTGCAGCGCGGGCAGCGGAGGAAGCCCCGGGAGTTTGGGCTCACAGCTATGGGAGGCAGCCGGGCTCCCCTCGCATCCCTGGCCCCGGCCGCCGCAGCCGAGCGCGTGAAGAAACGCCCGATGCCTTGCTGGGGAGAAGGAGGATGGAAGCAGGTTTTTTTTTTCGCCTTTTTTGTGGCTTTGCCCATCTTGAAAGCTGTAGTTCCAGCAGGGTAAATTCGCTGAGGAAGAGGAGCTCAAAATCATGCGTCCTCACGCCGCCATGCTCAGCCACGCCCCCCCGCGTGAAAAACACTTCTTATCTGATGACAGGGAAAATGAATGAGCTTTTAAGGCACAGGGTAGAAAGTGCAGTCTATGAGGCTGTGTCTTGCTGTATTGAGAATCCACTGTTATACTGTTATTATTTTAGTTAAGTTTTGAGACGCTCCCTTATTCCGCACTCCTGGCTCACCCCCTCCCTCTCAGCCCTGCAACTTTCATGACTCTGCGTGATTTGTTGACATTCTCCCTGTGCTGTTGAGAGGTAAGTAACTTGTGTCCTGGCAAATCCCCTTTAAGTAGAAAATCCGTGCAGTAGTTCACACCGCATGGATTTTCTGCCAGACAGTTTTTGACCTTGCTGGTGTAACGAAAAACATAGAACATATTCATTCTTCCGCCCGGTTTTTGGACAGAACATGAACAGTTCTATGTGAAGGGGGACGGCTTGAATCCACAACATGCGGACAAAAGCCACCCCCTACGTGCCAAAAAAAGACAAAGTACTGGTTGGAAAATCTGACCGGTATTTTGTCTTTGCCGTGTGAATGAACCCTTACGCTGAATTTGGATGCTTTACTGTGTTTGGTCTTTTTTTTTTTTTTCAACTTAAAAAAGTCCCAATCAGTTTAAAGGTTGAAAGGTTGCTTGCCTGTATACACTTCTAGAAAACAATAAAGTAGCATTAATGGAGAGTGCTGCTACCTTCACATCTACTAGCTTATATTAACATAAGGTTAGGTTTTGTTGCAGAAATATATCCGTGACACCCGAACTAAAATTATCCTACACAGTACAGGATAATGTAAGTGAATAGGGGTTTCACAGGTTAAAAATGTGGTAGGAGATTTTAGACATTCTGCAGATGTATAAATCAGCATCATGCTGTATTGGTTGTAGAAATTTTCACTGTGGATTTCATTCTTTGTAATGTAGAGAGTTGAATTCTGCAACAGAATGAAAATATGAGCATACTGCAGATTTCCAGATCTGCACACAGAAAAAACTGTGAATGAGACTTGCAACATTTTATTCACTTCCCTGCTGCCGTATTCTGCTGCAGATTTTAAATCTGCAGCAATGACATTCCATGTTCATTTACTTTAACATTACAAACACTATGCAGATTTAGAGTACACAGCAACAAAGGAATAAAGAAACCCAACCACGGTGTTATCCATTCGTAATGACAACAATTAAAAATGTCACAAGGTCACAGTAATCAGCTTTGTATCTATTACTTATAATATACCCTACATTATTAATACATGCATTATTCTACACTGAGTCAAATTATTATGACCACTTTTGACGTTGATGGTGTATAGCTCATAAAAGAAACCGTGTCATTAACTGGCTTGGCGGCTGTATAAGGTGCACAATAGGTTGTTTGCACACATATCCATCATTGCTGTCATGGATAACAAGAGCGATTTATCAGAGCTGCAAAAATGGATGATTGACTTCAGAGCCACGGGTTGCAGTATTACTGAAGTTGTGCAGCTTGTGAACTGTTTGCATCCTGCTGTGGTGAAAGTGTGTCATGAGTGAACAAATGGCACCACTGTGAATAAACTGTGGAGCAACACATGCCATGAAGATCAGAGGTGAACATCGACTATGAAGGTGTGTGAGGGTGGACTGATACACCACAGTGGAGCAGCTCATCACCAGAATGAACCAGCAGGTTACCACATATGTCATTGACACAACAGTATAGCAAACTCTACTATGGGCTTATGAAGCAGACGAAGTTGCATCATCAGAAAAGGTTTTACATTTTTTCCCGCAGTAAAGAAATTTGGGCCTCTGCGATTGCAAAGGGGTTTTCTTCCCAGGATTCACGTTTTTTGCTTCATTGAACCGATTGGACTTGGGATTCAGACAAGAAACGCCCCCTGCAACCATTTTTGGGGGAAACACAATTCTGGTGGCAATGTTTTTTGTCTGGGAGGGGTTCATGGCCTTCTTGGGGCCCCTCATCCTGGGAAAAAGCTCTCAAAATTTTTAAAATAAATCAAAACCTTGCATTTAGGCATAAATCCGGGAGATCAAGAAAAACCCATACAGCTGATTATCTTTTCCCCTTGTACTAAAACCCGGCCCCAAAAACCCCCCAGACTTAACACAAATGACATCTGAGGGTCTGGGGGGTTTTGGGTCCCCTTGCGCACACTCAGCATATGGCTCCTGGACAAAATTACCAGACCTTCTAAGTCACTGCCAGCCCACAGGCGCCTGGGGTGCACATGGGATTACTCTGGATATTACCTGTGGTCAAAATAATGTGATTTGGGGATAGCCTTATCACTGAATAATCAGGGACTACACGGCCCGTAAATAGTTTTTGTCTACTCCCCTTTAATTGCTTTCTTTCTATCAATGAATTTCAGTATAAATGCTTTATCCTAATTGATTTCCTTATCTAATTCTTTTTAATGACCTCAAAAGTTCCGGAAAACAGTGGTTTTGCTCAATGCAAAGTCACAAAGGACAATTTTGCATTATTTTAAAAATTTTTCTTGATTTGTAGGGCGGGTGCTGATTCTTTTTTCCCCCTCTATTTCCTAAGGGGGGAAAAATACTTGGCTTGAAGAGTACCATCGGGAGGATAAATACTCATCACCATATACTACGTATGATATATTTTTATTTTCTGCGACATTGTCCCATGTACAACAAAAAGAGTTGACGGGCCAGGAAATGACTTATCAATTTGGGGCTATAAAGCACTGATGTAGCTAGTAGGGGAGGAACAGGTGTCACCACGGGTGGCACACTTGCCAACTCTTCCAGCCCAATTAGGATATTGGGCAAGTGTCCCAGGCACTGTGTACAGCACTGTCCACAGCAGGAGCCAGCTGTAATGGACCTGGCTCCAATCCTGACTATTTAACCCCATGGCAGCAGGAGACCAAATAATGGCCTCTGGGTCTGCCACTCACAGGAGCCTATTCGGCTCTGCCACAGACGGAGTGTAATAGGCTGCTTGTCACATATATTATAATACATAGCAATATAGTAATCAAGTGATCGCATAGTCTAGTCCTACGTTGGGACTAAAAAAAAGTAAAAAACAAAAAATTTTTTAAACAAATTAAAAAACAAACACAAAACCCATAATTCCCCAATAAAAAAGCACTTGTACAGATAATAGGTATTGCCATGACAGTAACAATCCAATCTTTAGAATTTTTATTTAATCCATACAGTGAACACTATAAAAAATAAAAAATAAGTCATGCCAGAATTGCCTTTTTTTATCCAGCCTCAGAAAAAAACAAAAAAAGTTCCTAAATAAGTGCCCCAACATGATACCAATGCAAACATAAATATATCCCACAAATAAAAAGTCCTTACATAACTCCTTCACCAGAAAAGTAAAACAGTTTTGATTATTCTTTTTTCAATATTGTGACATAAATCATGATTTTATTAAGTGGCAATTATGATTTATGGATACAAGGTGGGCCCCAAACAAATAGGCGTGGTCTGTAAAAATTGCCATGGGCGACCAGAATTCTAGCTACGCTACTACTAGAAAGGTGCATAACAATAACATTTTTAAAAAATAACAAAACAAAAAACTGTTTATCTAAGATTGGAAACACACATAAGGTTTTGATGTAGTTTAAGGTACAGTTTCTGATTTAATTTTTAAGCCAAAAACAGTCAATAATAATTCTAACCTTAAAGGGATTTCCCTATCTTCCCAGTTGCATGGGTTGCTTGTCTTCCTGCCTTAGGGGGAGTATCTATGGAGGCAGTTTAAGCCAGCATCACTACAGAGATGTCATGGTGCTGTTGACTTGAATGTGCATGCTTCTGATGCTCCTGTGGCAACTGCTGATACCAGCATCTAGACCCTGCAAAGTGAAGATGGACAGTGTATAGTAAACTTAATTTTGACGCTAATTTTTCCTTACTGTCCTCATTAAACAATGTAAAAAGTAAGTTACACTGTTCTTTGTGCCAATAATACCCCACTTGCACAGTTCATGGGCTTAGGCACATGCCTGGAGTTTATTTTATTTACTGATGAATGGTTAAGAGTCGTAGGAAGATTCTTTTATATTTATAGAATGTTCTAGAGGATGTGACTGAGCCTTGGAGCACTAGACACGGGGCAGAGGAGCAGCAGATAGACCGTTAGACTTAAAGGGGTTGTCCCACTACAGGGACTGCGTTCTATGTTAAATATCTTGTTAAAACAAGTCACAAGTCAATTGGTTTGTATTAAGTAAATGATTTAGTATAGCTGCTGACACCTAATTTGTGCCTGTGTAGTGCTATTTCTCCAACTTTGGCTCAGACTACACCCCCTGTGCTGTGACTGACTGTCCTGTGCCCTGTGCTGAGTGACGGCTGTCTGAGTAATCTGTGTTTGTGTTCTCATTGTGTTCTCTCACAGTGACAGCTCTGATGTGAAGGAAATGGGCAATTACAGAGTCTCTTTAGCTGACAAATTCATTTCCTCCACCCATATAACACCCCTTTTACACTCTGCTCCTCCACCAATATAACACACCTTTTATACACTCTGCTCCCAGCACCTATATAACACACTCTTAAAATACTCTGCAGCGCCACATACACCCTGGTGCCAAAATACACTCTGCCTTCCTGGTCTCATTACAGATCTGTACTTTAAGGCTGTTTGTGCTTTTTAGATACTAGTGCATCTAAAAACAGATCAAAAGATCATTGATATCAATAATTTAAGTCACATAGAGAAACCCACAGATAGAAATACGGGTAGTGGGAGAGAGAGAAAGAGAGAGAGTGAAATGGTTATGGCATGGGGTAATATTGGTTTGTAGGGCAGGTATCAGGTATCTTGATTTTTTAATATGCATGTGGTGCAGTGGGGTTATGGTATGCGGGTATAAAATTTGGTGCCCTCAATTAAGTAGAAAGGGATGTTTTGAAATTTCTATTCACTTACAGTACAGGTATATTGACTTTAATATACTGTCATGTGGTGTTGATATGTGGTTTATGGTATTTGGTAATTGAGTGATAATTTTCAGTCACTTTTATTTGAAAAAGGATATTCACTGACAGGGAGCAGGTATATTGACTTTTTAAAATGCATGTTGTGTTGATATTTGGTTATGATGGGAAAAATGGTTGATATTCTGCTGTCACTTTTTTTCGTAAGGGCAATCACTGACAGATAGCAGGTGTATTGACTTTTAATATTCAAACACCACCACACAGTGACTGTATCACCACCCATCACATGCATATTAAACGTCAAAATACCTATTACCTGTCAATGAATGGTTCCCTACAAAGAAACATACTGCAGAATATTACCAATATTTCAACCATTCATAACCACGTACCACCAAACACATGCCTAATTAAACATCTATATAAACTGCTAGCTGTCACTGAATAGGCCCCTTCAAAGAAAAGTGACTGCAGAATATCACGTAAACCCCACCACAAATGTTCAACATTAATTGAGGTGGGAATACGGGTTTTGGCATTGTTTTTAAATATTCAGCTCACAATGTTGTTTGTGAAAATGGAGTTTGTAAAGTTTGTTGTTGATTAAATTGTAGGGCTACAGGGGTGGGGTATTAAGAAAAAGGGGGCCACTGATTAAATTAGGGGGGGGCTGAAAGAAAATTAAGGGTGGAAAACTTTCTTTATCTGTACCACACATGGCACCTAAACGCAAATTAAAATTTAAAAAAGATTGTTGTTATGGCACCCTAGCGCTAGACTCATTGACTTTCTGTAAAAAAAGGGGGCTAAAATTTAAAAACTTTTTTAAAACCAAACAAGTTTTTTTTATTAAAAAGATTGTTTGTGACCTGGGAGGGAGTGACTATCACACCTCCAGACAAAAACAGATTTTCATATGCAGTTCAACCCTATTAAGAATCTGGCGGGTATTTATCGTCTTTTTAATGGTTTTTGGGGGGGGGTTTTGTCCCGAAATTTGCGGATTCGCACATTCCCACATAACCAATGAATTGCATGTTCCAAGTTTTGCAAAAGCTGGGGGGCTAAATCCGAATTTTCATTAAAGTCTATGGGGAGTTCTTGTTGGGTTTTCCAAATTCGAAAAATTCTCAAAACTGACGAAAAATCCAGCTTTTTTGGGTCTACTCTTACTGGGACTTGAACCCACTCCCTCCCCGGGCTGCTGAATAGGGGACCAGGGGGAAGCAGAACAGGAGACAACTAAAAGAAATTTTCGGTAATAAAGGCATTTTTAATTAATTCAGTATTTTAAATCTGCAAAAATCCGATTAATCCAGGGGCCATAGCCTCAATAAAAATCCATGCTGTAGCTCACAGGAAAATTTTTCTACTGTGGGTTCTCAAAAACCACCAGCCCAATGCCAAATAGAACCAACCTGGTACAGTGATTTAAAATGCCATGGGATTTTTGGATGGCTTTTTAACATTTGCGTGTAGAAATAGCCTAATTCCCAAAAAAACATTTCAATTCGGGGCAGAGCACTTGGAAGATCTTGCCCGGGCCCCCAGCTATCTTTGATCCGCCCACAAACCCTCCAAAGGCTACTACAAGAGCCTTATTATTCCCGGGTTAACCCAGAGTCAGGAAAACGAAACTGAAGGCTATTACCCCCCCTGAGAAGCAACGGGGATAGCATATCGGACTCATGACAAATTTCTTTGTGGAAAGAAATTCCTGCAGGTTAGCCTTCAACAGACCTTTGCCCCCGGGGGTTTTCGGGCCCAGCCCAGGGCTTCACCAAGAGCGGTTAAATGAATACCACCTTGGTTCGACCCTCTGAACTACTTAAGGTAAGTTCACACGGCTAATTGCAGCACGAAATTTCCTTTAAGGGCTGAAATCCGCTTGCAATTAGGGAATTTTTTACATAGCTCTCGTAAGAATTTTGAATTACGATCGTAAGTACACCGGGGGAAAGAAGTGACGGGTCAATTTTCACAATTTTACCACCGCTGATAAAAGCAGTAAATGGGGCCAGCCGGGCCGACCCCCCTGTCCTTGGAAGTAAAAACGCTCACAGCGCAACTTCCAAAACACAGCGCGTATGCGCGGGAAAAATAAAGCCCCAGTACGCGGTTCGTCTCAGCCTGCTCCCTCGTACCACATTTGACACTCCCGGGTACCACCGCAGTGCCATGTCAAGGGTAGCATGTTCTAATTCCACTGGCCAGTTTTTAATTTAGACTACAGCTGGATTTTTTATTGTGGGCTACACGCCTGGGGATGATGAATTTTTGTTTTTTTTATTTTTTTTTTTTGCATCTGTATGTAACTGTGGGCCACAAGTATTAAAACTGTCTTGGTCAAACTTTTTTTTGGCCCCTACAACCAATCGAGCTCCCCTTTCATTTCATATATTCTCTAAAAAAATTTTTAAAAAAAAAGGGCACTCTTATTGGTTGCTATGGGGAACAAAGAAAATCTTAGAACAAGACCGTTTTTCATACAGTCCCCCCCTTAAAAATTTTATATATTAATATATACATATAAAATATAAATAAATATATAAATATATAATAATATAAAAATAATAAATATAATAATTTCCCCACCAATACATAGTTTAAATACTCCCCCAACCTCCTAACCACCTTCTCCCCTAAGCTCAGTTGCTCCCTCCTCATTCAGGTGAGCAATCTTTTCCAAGACCTGTTTAACAGCAATAAGTCAGCCTAGTTCCCAAGGGGCCTTTAACTGCACCCAAATTTTTATTTATCTCCCTTATCTCCTGCGCCCTCTTGTGAGGGACAGGGAGCGTTTCAGAAAACACATTTTGACCTTGCTTTAAATGGGGGTTTTTTACAGTTTTGAAAAGCTTGTTTTGTCTTTTGGGACATGACGGGAAAAAATGGGAAGAAAAGAATCAACTTTCCTCCCCTTTTATGCTTCTGTTTTCCTTTGCCCCGCAGCCACCATGGTGATCCTGACTTAGAAAACTTTTATCGTTTCACCGTGAGAGAATTCAGCCAATCCAGGTCACAGTGTCACCCCCCTTTTTCACTTTGCGTTCTTAAAACCTTTTTAAGAAAAACCTCTCTAACCTACCTCTAACTTTCTCCCCATGTGCACCATTTTTGGTTTCCCTTTGCAAAACCTTTTCCCAGTTTATCCCCCGTCAACCCATAAGCAATATGTTGACTTCAGGAAGACAACACGTTCAACAATTTTGGGCTTTTTTGACCGATTTGTCCTCGTATCTTAATAAATTTACAGGATTTGCTTTTCAATACTAAAAGTAAAAAATGATAAAAACCACTGAATCCTCTCAGGTCAATAAATGTATGAAAAAATTTATTTCATCATTTTTAATTGATTTTATAATGTATGTAGGATATGTGGGTGCCTTAAGATGCATCGGAGCTCTGAAGATTGCTTAGCTATTTTATAAGCAAACTTTAAAAGTAAAATTATTTTTCAAGGTTCTGAAAATAAAAACTTAGGAAATAGTTTTATAAAAAATGCCTTTTAATTTCTTTTTAAAAGTATGACGGCAATGTTTAACTTTTTTAACTTCTAAAACCCCATTCATTTTGTCTGTTTTCCCCTTAAATGCATGCATGTGTTCGGGTCCATGGCCTTTTTGGGTACAGCAGCTCTGCCCCATGCAAAGGTAAAAACTTAATCACCTGGCCCTATATTTCACACTAAAAAATTCAATTTGGTCTTCCCCTTTGTAGTTTTACATCTTTTGAGTTTTTCAAAATCTTTGGGAAAAAAAAAACCTTTTCACTTTTGACATGGATCAAACACGAACCCTTTTTGAGTAGCCCAACCTTGCCACGCAAATTGAAATCTGGGCAGAAATTGAAGGTACATTAAAAACCCTTAAAAGGGGATTTGCAGATGTAATGTTGACATGGATCCTCCAAAAAGGGGTATTTAATATTTTCAAAAAAAGTTCGGCCGGACACGGGTGCCAAAGGAGGCGCCCCAGGCCCCAACCTCAGCCCCCAAAGGGCCGGGCGGGGCCCCCAACCCTCCCGGGCTCCAGGCCGCTTGGGGGGTGAAGCGCGGCGGTCTCGTGACCGCTTCTCAAGCGGGAACAAGCGCCCCCGCCCCGCAACAGTGTCGGCCCGCTCCCCGGGGGACGCTTATCCTCCTTTGAACCGCAGGGCCGACACAGGGGGGCCCCGGGGCCCCCTCATACCTGAGGCCCCAAAGGGCTCACTGGCACCGCTGACGTGATTATCGGACGCTGCCCTTCCTCGGCCACAGGCGTCACGCCTGCGCCCGAGGAGCTGCCGGGGAGCGCCGCTGAAAGGACAGAAAGGACGCGCCCCGGGGGAATTGGGAAAGTTTTAAATGTTTTTTTTTTAATGCCGCCTGGGCCCCCTATTTTCTCCTGTGGCCCCTTTCCCGCCTGGGGCCCCCCATATCCCGCCTGGGGGCCCCTAAAATCCCTGCCTGCGGCCCCCAATATCCCTGCCTGGGCCCCCTAAAATGCCTCCCTGCAGCCCCCAAAATGCCTGCCTGGGGCCCCCTAAAATCCCCTCCCTGGGGGCCCCCTATTCCCCCGGGGGCCCCCCCTAAAATGCTGCCTGCGGCCCCAAAAGCCGCCTGGGGCCCCTTAATGCCTGCCTGCGGCCCCCAGAATGCCTGCCTGCCGCCCCCCCATAATGCCTGCCGGGGCCCCCCTAAATGCCTCCCTTTGGGGCCCCCCCAAAAATGCCTCCCTGCGGGCCCCCCATATGCCTCCTCCCCCCTATATCCTCCCTGGGGCCCCCAAAGCTGCCGCGGCCCCCTTTTAATGCCTGCCTGCGGCTCCCATATTGCCGCCTGGGGGCCCCCTAATTTGCCTTCCCCCCCATACCCCTGTTGGCCCCCATACCCGCCTGCGCCCCCTATAATCCTGCCTGCGGCCCCCAAAAAAACCCTCCTTGGCCCCCTATTTTGCCTGTGGCCCCCATACCCCTGCCGTGGCCCCCTAACCTGCCTTGGCCCTATAATGCCTGCCTCGGCCCCCTATAATACCGCCTCCCCCCCTATAATCCTCCTGGGGCCCCCATAAGCCTGCCGGGCCCCAAGCCTCCGAGCCCCATACGCCTGCTGGGCCCCATACGGCCCCTAAACCCCCCATACGGCGGCTAGGGCCCCATATCCCCTTTGGCCCCCAAAGCTGCCTGACCCCTGTACGGCTGCCTGTGGCCCCTTATCCTGCCTGTCCCCCTTAAAAGCCTGCCTGGGCCCCCTACCCGCCGGTCCCCCATACGCCCCCTGGGGTCCCCATACGCCTCCTAGGTCCCAACCTTTACCTTTTGGCCCCCATCCCTTTAAGTGGCCCCCTAACCCTCCTGGGGCCCCCTACCCCTGCCTGGGGCCCCTTACCCTCCCCTGTGGCCCCTACGCCGCCTGGGGCCCCCCAAAAACCCCCTCCCCTGACCCCCTTTTCGCCTGCCTGAACCCCTGCTATGTATTTGCCAGCCCCTATTTTTTCCCCGCCTGGTCCCCAAATTTTATATACCTACCTGTCTAAGGGAAAAATCTAAACCCCCTCCCTGCTGAGAGGCATATCATATACCTGTTGACAAAGGGGGACTTATATACCTAAAATTTAAGGGAGTTACGGAAATGTTGGGGAAATCAAGAATTTTTGTTCCAAATCCCCGGGCGAGCTGGCCCGGGGAGCAATTGGCATAAGGGGTTGTGACCGGTGGGAAGAAAAGGGAAAGTGAAAGAGCTGATCAAAAAAGAGCCCCGGGAGTCACTAAAGTAACTGCGTTAATCACTTTTATTCTGAGAGCCAACATCAACTATAACAACCACTATATCCCCCTTAGCGGGGTATATGTAACAGGGGCTGTGTACACTATAGGCCATGGGGGGGTTCGTTCGGTCGGGTCGGGAGGATTTTTTTCCCTTAATAGTAATGTTTGGGTCTTGGTTTTGTAGGAGGGTTTTTAGTAACATCATTCACGGTAGATTGCCCATTATCGGGGGAATTATTTGGTGACGTTAAATTTGGGTATTGCCTGTCAAAGGAGGGGAGCAAATTTTTTAAAAAGCAAATTTGTCGGGGGATTTTCATTGTCAGTGGCTGAGAGATGGACGGGAGCTTGTGGATACGCAGAAAATTTGTCAGGGGCCTGGGGCACAGGTAGGGAATTGTGTGTGGGGGGGGGGGGTTTTTTTTTGAGGCGAGGGGGGGGGGGCCCTTTTGGTGTACTCGCCTGGGCACCAAAAAGCCTTGTCCCGGCCCTGTATGTGTTTTCAAAAAGTGAAACCTTGAGAGTAAGCATTGCTCAGCCCCCTTTGTTTCCTGAAATTTCTAGAAACCGGCACTGACAGGGGCTACTGGGTGCACTGCTGTTTTCACTTTTAAACGATGAAGGGGAAAAGAAGGACTTTCAAGGGGGGGGGAAAATGGTGTTGATCCCCTTTTCTTATAGAGAACCCCTGTTTTAAATTTAATATTTGGTAAACTTTTGAGCGCCCCTTTTTCCACCTCTTTCACCCCTCAGCTGTTCAGACTCAGCGTGATTGTTTATATTCCCCCCCGAGTATAAGGAGGTAAAGAACTACTTTTTGGCAAAAACCCCCTTTTAAATACCTGCAGGGCCAGCCATTTATTTTAAACTTTTTGGCCCCACAGATAAGTGCATGGGCTTTTTTAAGAGATGCCAACCTGGGTTTTTCAAAGGGAATCTAGGGACGGTTTATTACAACCCCCGCCTTTTTCCATCGCCCTATCCAAGTGCTGAAATACAGACGAGCAGGAAACCTTCGGGTTCATGCTTCCCAGCCCAAGGAGTCATGTAAAATCAGGGGTTGTAGTGCAGATTCGGGGACAAACAAGCCTGTTTCAGCTTTGTCGTAATTTTTTACAGTTGTATTTTCCCCGAATGGGGCTAAGATATCAGTTCTTTTAATTCCCCCCCCCCCCAATTTTTTAAAAATGTATTTTCTTCACAACTATTTAAAACTATTTAAAAAAAAAAAAAACTATTTTTTTTTTTACCATTTTTCAATTTCCCCCGACATTATTGAAAACAAAATTAATAAAAATGACATCAAAAAAAAAAAGTCAAACCCAAAATGTTTAAAAAAATTTTTTTAAAAAATTTTCCTTTCACAAGGGTTAGAGGACCGTTCCCTGAATGGGTTAAGTTTTTTTGAAGTGTGAACAAGCTGATTAAAAAATTTCTCTAGCATGTTCCCCTTCTTTCTTACTTCCCTCTCGGTTTCATTCTATTCTCTCTCCCACAAAAATAAATAAAAAGGGAAAAGGTTTTGTCTTTAGCCAGTAAAAAAAAACCATGAAATAGAGAAATAATAAATCAGCTTGATGTTTTTTCTTTTTATTTTTTTTATGTTTTAGAAAAATTTCTTTTTTCCCTCCCTGCAACCACATACTTTCCTTTTTGCTTACTCAGTTTTTCACTTTTTCCCAAAAGGCAGCATTTCTTTATAGGAACTTATTAAAACCCACTTTTTTTTTTTGTTCATTCTCGGAGTATTCTTTTCCCCTAGGGGGGGGGGGGACATTTTTTATGGGGAAAAATTTTTATAAACACGAGTTGGGACCGGGCCCAAAAGGTTTTTTTTCTGGACTTTTTTAGTGTGATGATCCCCTGCTCCCTGCAGCTTTATAATTAAAAAGGTAAAAGGGTTGGGAGCCCTAGGTCTGAATAGCCACTTTTTTTATTAACAAACCTTCCAGCCCAAGGGGTTTACCTCGTTACCTCGGGTTTTCAGGAAAAAACTTCACTTTAAACCCCTTTTGGGTTCCCTTTGGATAACTTCAAACTGTTTAAAAAATTAACAAAAAGGGCTAAATTTTTCCCTTCCCCTGCACCCCCGCTGCCACCCCAAAAGAAAACAACTTCAGGGGTAGAAACCCTGATATTTTCCCCGCCGCAGCAAGCCCAAACCCACTTTGCTCTGGTAAATTTACCGGGGGCTACTTGGGGCCCCCCCCCTTGGGGCTTATCCCAATCCCCTTGCGGTGGTCCAGGGGTTTCCACCTACATCCTTTACAGTAAATTTGGGGCCCAAGGGATTCTGCCAGGGTTCCTCCTCCCCAATATCCGGGTTTTCCCACGACTGCGCCCCCCAAAACAGAAAAAATTTAAATCGATCAGCTCATAATCATGAGCAGAACCTGTTGTCGCGATACAGCAACATTTCCCGCTTTTTGTCACTCCACTACCTACAGTTACGGCTTCGTCCACAAAACCCATTCGAAACTGTCCCCCCCGCCATGCTTTGAGGGTATTCCGACAATTCGGGGGCTTTCTTAGTCCGTTTTTTTTCCCAAAAAGGGAAATTAAATCCCACCTTTTTTCCTACGGGCATGAAGGGGGGCTTTTGTGCCCGGGCCCAATCTGGTAAACCCTTTAAAAACCCACCCGGGCCCCAGGTTCCGCCAAGTTCTAAAGGCCCCTTTTCAACCCCCCAAAACTCTACCTCAGTTTGAAAGTGTTTCTTCAAGCAATCTAGTGTCCATTTGGGGGTTCTTTGGGTGTTCGACAGAGGTCTTCAGATGGATCCCCCCAAATTTATCTGCCTTTCTGCAGGGGGCCCTTGCCGGGGGCTCGGGGCCCCTTTTAAAAATTTTCCCGGGGCTTTGCTGGGAATTTTTATCCCCACTTTTTCACCGTGGGAAAGCACCTATGTGACTCTTACTAAAAAGAACAGAAACCCCCAAATTTTTTTGCCCCTGGAGTCTGAAGAGGCATTTAACTTTTTAAAAAATCTGTCTTTGTTTTTTGCCCCTCCTTCAGTGTCTCTTTTTTCCGGTTTCCCTCCTCTCCTCTTCCTTTTGCGGGTGGGGGTTCCTCAGGGATCCGTTCAGGGGTCCTCTCCTCTTTTCACTCTCCACCCCCATTGGACCCAATCGTAGTTTTGGCCCTTCCCCCAGAACCACTCTACCTGATGCACCAACTATAATTCCTCCCGGGGAAAATCACTCCTCCCCTGCTACAAAAAAACCATTGATTGTCGTCCCTGTCTCTGACTTTCTGCCCTTTCTCTCTTCTCCAACTAAACCTCACAAAAAAATGAATTCTAGTCATCCCAATTACTAACCGACCTAACCCTGTTTTTTCTCTCTGTGTGGGGGGCCCCACCATAACTCCTAGGCAGCGGGGGCCCTTGTCTGGGGGTTTTTTACTAGACTCTAAATCTGACCTTCACCCCCTATATCCAATTCTTGCCTGCTCCGTCACCTGAAACCTCAAGAAAAACTCCGAATCCGTCCATTTCCCCACTGGGGAAACAACTCAAAACCCCCTTTGTTGCTTTATTCATTTGCTGGGGACTACGTAACTCCAAGTTGGTCTTCCGCTCTGTAAACTCTCCCCCTCCAATCTGTCCTGAATGCAGCCCCGGGCTTGTTTTTCTTTCCAGCCGCTATACTAAATCCCTCTACCCTGTGTCAGCCCTCTGAAAGGTTGCCTATTCAGTAAAAAGAATAAAACTAAACTCCTCACTCTCACAAAAAGGGTCCCCCAACAGTCCCTGCACCCCCAACATCTCCCCCCTTTTTCCCTTCTGTCTACCCCCCAAAAACCCCGGCCCCTCTCCCTCGGGCCTACTGATCTAAGATTTACCCCTCACTCTTTCCAAAAAACCCCCATCCCCCGTTCCCCAAAAGTTTTTGCAGGGTATTGCCCCAAATTTTCTCTGGAACATTTTTAACCCCATTTTATCGGGCACACTCAAAACCCCTCACAGTTTTTTGTGCGCTCTGAAAACCCCTTCTTGTTAAAAAACCTACAAAGATCCCTAATTTTTAAAAACCCCCCAAATTCTGTCAAAAATTCGTCATTTCCTGCATTTTGGGGACCCACAGGCAATTTTAAAATTTTAGATGTATGGTTTAAAAATGGCGGTTTTCCTCCACTTTTTATGTATAATACCCATATTTATTAAAACATGGTTTGGCCATTGTCCCCCAAAAGAAATTGTCCCCTTTTGTTTTCACCCTTAAAACCCTAATAGATTGAAAGGGCCTTGCGAGCGGGGGCCCCCCACACTTCGTTTTCCTCTTTTTGTCAGTAGCTTTTTTATAATGAAATGTCGGGTTTTGTCTGGGGCTTTTCCCCTCTATATTGTAAAGTGCTGCGGCAATGTTGCCGCTATAAAAATAAAGAAAAATTTTTTTTTTATTTTTTTGGTCTTCCTGGCCCAAAACCCTTTTTTCCTTTTTTGAAGTTTTTGGTCTCTTTGGGGGGTCTTTTGGGGTTTCTTTGCATAAACCCTCCAGGGGGGAAAAACATCCCCTGGGGGTTTGTTTTTAAAAAAAATTTTCCCCCCGGCGGGGGGAAGAACTATTAATTGGAGACCATAAATTAAAGGGCCCTTTAAAGTTGGCTCTGGACAAGTGGCATTTTTCCCTTTGGGGGGGGGCCCATCATCCAAATTTAAATTTTTTTCATTTTTTCAAAAGGGAAATTTTAATGTATCTAATTCTGCGGATCCCGGGTAGGACTCGTTCCGCCCTCGGCCATTGTGTTCCTACCTTTTAATATTTAAGGGCCCCCTTTAAACCTCCAATGTGTCCCCCCCTGGAAAAACCCCTTCGTACGTCCGGGCCCTACGCCGGGAATCCTTAAATAGGGAAAATTCTTCCGGGCTGGTGGCCCCCCTTTAAATCCGAAAGTTTTTGTCTCTCTTTTCTCGTTATTTTTGGGGCCCCAAATTTTTTAAAGCTTTAAAAAAGGACTTTGTTCCCCCGCCTGTACTACTTGTCCCTGCAGTAAAAGCCCGGGGTGGGGCCTTCCCCAAACCTTCCCTTTTCCCCTTTTCTCCATTTCCCATTGTTTTAAAACCCAGCTTCTTTAATTTTAATAGGGACCTTTGGGGTTTGGGTGACGGACGGGATTCCCCAAAGTTTGTCCCACTTTGTGCCTTTGCGGATTTTTTTTCCCCTCAAATCACCCTTTTTTACATGGACTTCCATTGCACATTGTTTTTGACCGAGGTGTTCAGTTTGTGTCAAAGATTCTGGCATGTTTTTGTAACCAACTCTAAATTAATTTGGAAATTTTTTTTGTTGCCTAAAACCCCCCAGACAAAAAGGGCCCAAAATTTTAGAGGAAAAATTCGGGTTGGTCGGGGAAAAACCTCGAAATTTTTTGTCTTTTCCCCAAATCAGCCGCGGGGGTTTTGATCTCCACCCCCGGGCAGATTTTCCTTTTAATTCCCCGGGGTCCTCCAGCTTTTTAATTTTTTTAAAAGGGGGAACAGCCCGTCCCCCCCTCCCTCTCTCCAGCGCGTCTGATGTCCCAGCAGTAGACCCCCCAAATTCGGACAAAAATTCTGTAGGCAGGTCTCGTTGGGCCCTTTTTCCGGGCCTTCTTACCCCGTCCCAAAGTCCTGGACAAGAGAAAGACCTCATCCCACTTTCAACCCTAGAGATAAGGTCTGGTTTGGGGGCCTGGTATGCCCAAAATAAAAAAGCCCGGTCAAGTTGGACCCAAAGTTCAGGGAACCCCAATTTTTAATTTATCAAGTGTCCCCGATCCGGTGTCCTACAAGCTCTGTCTGACTCCCACTTTACACATCCCCAAAACCCCTTTTTGGGCCCCCTACTCAGCTCTTTTTTATTAATCGCTTCCAAACAGGGTGTGGAGTCGGGGGTTAAAAATCGGGGCCCCTTTTGTAGGAGTCCGGGGTCAAACCCTAAAATGGACCGACCCCAAAATATAAAAAAAAATTTTGGGACCCGTTTGTTCAAATTTCAGTGCCCAAAAAAGCAAAAGGAATTGGGGTTTTCCCTTCTACTGCTACCACATCCCTTTAGCCCCCTCAGATGAGGGGTTTAAAATTTTTAAAAGTATTTTTGGGTGACATGGGCAGGGCCCAAAATGTTTTCGGGAAAAAGGAAAAAAATTCCGCTCCCAAAAGAAACAAAATTTTACCAGATTTTAGCAAAATTTTTTCACTCAGTGGAAAATTTACTTGAAATTTGGGGTGACCCTGGTAAGGGTTTAAAGTTTCCCTTAGGGGGTGTTACAGGGAATGTGAAAGGAAAAATTGCAAAATGCGCAGCAGAAAAGGGCTGTTATTGAAAAGCTGGTAAGCAGATGTTGAACCGTGGAAAGGGGTCCCCTGGCACTAGTGAAAAGCCCGGTAAAATTTTTCCCTTGTCCCAGGTTGGCAGTGGGAAAACCCCGCAAAAAACAAACATGTAAGTTATGGGGGGCCCCTTTGGGCCTAGCCCCGTGAAAGTTATTTCACTGAGGGGGGCAGTTGGGGGAAAACCCCGGGTTTTCCCCTGGTAGAAACCAGGGGCGGGTAGTAGCCAAAGAGATGGAGCTTGGGGCTGGTTAAAAGGGGGGGTGGGCAGTGAAAGGAAAAAAGGGGGCCTTTGGGGAAAGAAGAGAAATTTTTGGGGGGCTCAAAGGAAATTCCCGCAGACAAAGCGTAGGTTGGGGGCCCGGGGTGCCCCCAAAGGGCCCCTGATGGATTCAACCCTGAAACGGGTTTTGATGTTTATTACAGCTTCTTTTGGGGGGGGGGCGGGGGGGGGGGGGGGTTGGGGCGGGGGGGGGGTAAAAAAATTAGGGGAGGGGGGGGTTGGTTGCTTGGGCCAACCGGGGGCTTTGCTCTTTGAGACCCCAAATAGGAAGACCAATGCCCCGTGGGAACCAAAACAAGGTTTCGGTTTTTTTGGAAGAAGGCTACCAGTAAAATTGCATGGGATTGAGGTTGTCGAAATAACCCTTTGCATGTCAGCATGCGGGCTGAAGGGGATGACTTTAATGTTGGCAGAAACGTTATGCATGGGGCCACCTTGGTAAGTGGCAGTTAAAAAGGTTTTGTTGCCCCTGAAAATGTAGTTTAAAACGTTGCCCCCAAAACCAAAAAATTTTTTACCCCCGGGGGGAGGTCCAAAGTGAGAAGCCCCATGGCCTTTTTTCAAAGGGGGGATTTGTGGCGAGCGACCAAATGGTATCACAGGTTTTTGCCATAAGGGTGGTTCCCGCGGGGAAAAAACTAGCAACCCCCCATAAAGGGCACCACAAAACCCGCTTACCTTCACCACCCATCCCCCTCCCACCTGCTCCTCCTGTTCATATCCCTTACGAAACCCCCCAGGAATCACAAAAACCTCAACCCCCCCAAATCTTCCCGACTCTTACACCCCTTTTTCCCCATCCCCCTCATTCAATACCCAACTGCCACCCCTTTCAAAAACCATACAATCATACCGCCCTTGACTCAGTCGCTCTCTCACACACAACAGAAACCGCAAAATCAACAGACAAACCCCGGCACAAGACTCACCAAAAAAGCTGAGGCGGGGCCCTTTCCCGAATTGCTGAACCCGCTTGGGAAAAAAACCAATCCTTTTATGACTTTTTCCTTATACAAACACTCACTGCAGACTTTTAAAGTTTGCACTGCCTCAGCCAACAAACTATTTCACCACTCTCATATCCCCCCTGTCCCAAAACCCCAAAACAATTAAATTTAAAACCTTAACTCTCCCTTTTCTGTCCACCAACATCCTCCCCCCCATCCCCCCTTTTAGCAGATGACTTTGGGCCATTCCTTCCTCCAAAAAACCCAAACCTAAACATGAAAAACTTCAGCCCGCAGTCCCCACCCCCCTCCCTTTCCCTTGCAAACCCGCTCTTTCCCCCCTTTAAATTTCTTCCCCAAAGGGGGCCACCCCATGACAAAACTCTCCTCCCTTTCTGTCAAATCCCAAACTCACAAACCCTTTTGTCTTTTCCCACTGCCATCCCCACTCATTTCCCGAATCGTGCTTTTTTTTATCCCAGCACTCAAACCCCTCTCTTCAACCTATCAAAAACCCCCTTTGGGATCTTCCCCCTTTTTTCCTTTAAACCCTGCTGCTATCACTCCCAAAACTATAAAAAAAAAAACCCTTACCCACTTTCTCTGCCAACTATCGCCCCCCCTCCCCTGCCCCTTTTGCTTTTAACCCTCGAGCAGCCTTTTTTTTAGCGGGCCTCCCACCTTCCCCCAACTTTTCTTGACCCACTACCCAAACTGGTTTTTGAAACCCCACCACTCTACCGAAAAATTTCCCCAACCCAAAATCACTAATGATCAGTAACTGCTAAAGCCTCATGCCCCTACCTGGCTCCTCCCCCTTGGACCTGTCCTCTCCCTTTTCACGTTTGACCAATTCCCCCCTGTTACAAATCCCTCCCCCCTCGGCTTTTCCGGGCTTGGTCTTTCCGGATTCTTCGTACCCCCCTTTATCGGGACCTTTCAGCATCTCTCATTCTTGCTCCAAACCCCCTCCCCCCGGCCCCTCTCTGTTGGTGTTAAACCCCCCGGGGGCAGTCCCGGGTCCACTACTCTTCTCTATCTACCCCACTTGGCCTCGGGCAGCTCATATCCCCACATGGCTTTTTATTACCACCTGTATTGTGATTTTTACCCAACTCTACATCTCGGCCCCGAAAGTCACTTCTCTTTCTCTCCCGGTTTCCCCGACTGTCTGTCCTCCATTTCCTCCTTCTTCTCATTTACGCTTCCCAAAAAAAAAGTGGAGAAAATGAATGATCTCTTTTTCCCCCATTTCCCAAATCCCCCCTGCCCCCGATCCTTATTACAGTCAACGGGCCTACACTTTCAATGGACCCACAAGGGCCGCTGTCTTGGGGGAATCCCAATCTGCCTTTATCTTTCAAACCAAAACATCCAAAAACCCCCAAACCCCTTCCTGCCCCCTCCACCGAAAACATCTCTGCATCCCTCAAATTTCCCCGGGTTTGACAAATACAAAAATGCTGGCCATCCCCCTTGCATCCCCCGCCTAGATACTGCAACCCCTTCTCATGGCCCCCACTGCCCCCTCGCTCCCTCCAATCCATCCTTCTCTGCTGCCCGTTTATCCCCTCTCTCCTCGCACTCCTCTCCTCTCCCCTCTGCCAATCCCTTCATGGCTTCCCATTGCCGCGAATTCTTTAAAAGCTACAACCATGACCTAAAGGCCCCCAGACCTCTCCCCTCCTTTATCTCTGCCAAATTTTCCAAATTTCCCCCCCCACGCATCCCCGCTCCTCACAGGAAACCTTCTTTGCTCTCCCTTATCCCCTAAAAACAGTTCCAAGACTTCCCCCTGCTTCACCCCCCTTTGGGAAAATCACTCCCCCAAACACATCCCCCCTCCACTTTCCCAGCTTCAAAAGCAACCTAAAAACCCATTTCTTAGGCTTGCCTATAACCTTCACTAAACTTGTCACTATTCCTCCAAACATTTTCCCCCTCCCCCCTGTCTCTTTCCCCCTCCTTGTGATTGTAACCCCGGGGTAGGGCCCTCTCTCCCTCTTGGGCCCAAATTTGTCATTACCCCTTTATCACTGACTGTTTGCTTATTTAAGTTGAAACCCCCGAATGTCAGGCCCTGGAATCAAGGGGCTTTAAAAAAAATAAAAATTTAATTAATTTGGGTTGGTGGAGCACCCATAGTTTGCAGCCGCATAAGCAGTTGGAAAGGGATCGTTATGTGGTTTTTCACCCTTTCCGGGCTGTCTTCTGGGGTAGAAAATGTTGGGGGGGCGTTACCCCCCTGCCCGGGGCCGGGTTTTGGACACATCTCTGGGGCCTATAAAAGCCTGGATCGGTGTTAGGGGGCGGGGCCCTTTGCTTTGGAAGGGGAGCAGGAGAGGAGCCAAAGAAAAGGGGTTTCCCCCCTTGGTGCAACATGTTGCGGCTGTAGCAACTTTATTTTTTCCCAAAAAAACATTTGGAACACTAAAAAAATGGACATATAAAAGGGGCTTTGGGAATTTTTTCAAATTCCTATGCCCCCTTTGATTTTACTCCATTTTTAAGTGTGCCATTTTTTTTTGGGGAAAATATAACCAGGAAGCATTCATGAAATTTCTGGCTGATGCTGACTGCAGAAAGGCAGAAACTTGAAACAAAGTTCCAGGACTAATTGAAATCTGCACCTCTTTGTTGATGGGGAGAGGGATTATTACCCCTGGGATCCTAGGTCCTGGGAAATTTGCTCGGGTGGACATTGGGCCAATTCTCTACATCAATGGGACATTTTTGGGTGGGTCAGGTGGTCCTGTCCCTTGCATGGGCTTTTTGGAGCGAAGAGGCTTGGAGCAACACCGGGGGGGGCCCCAAAAAAAGACCGGTTTGCGTTTCTTGACGAAGCTCCTACTGTCTCCGCAAAAGCCACCAATAAGGCTGATTTTGCCAAGGTACAGAATCGAAGACGGCTCAGGGGTGGGGGCCCTGAAAAAGGGGTCGGGGCAGGGGGGGCGCAAAAATGGGTCATGGCATAAGCGTGGTCAGGTAGCAGGAAACGGGAACTAAGGGCCCCCTTTTCTCTAGGGGAACAAATAATAGGGATGCAATTAAGGTGGGGAAAGGGGGAGTAGGAAAAAGGGGCCCTGGGCGGAGTGCACCTGAAACCCTGACTTGCGGGTAATGCGCCTTTGCAAACCCGCAGGGGGTAGGGTGGCGCCCACGAACGACAATGGGTCGTGGGAGCCCGAACAAGTATTTTTATTTAGTACTAAGGGATACAAAGCTCCTGGACAGGCTTTTCCATTGATTTCAATTCTCATGGTAAGAAGCTTTTTTTTTAAGGGGAGATTAAATCCTTTTTTTTTCTCCAGATGAAGGGAAGACTTGTATAAATTATATTTCCCCCATGCTTCTTTTCTAAAGATAAATCAGTTTGATTCTTTTAACCTCTCCTCATAACTAGCAGGGTCTATGCCCCTTATTAGTTTGGTTACTCGTCTTTGCATTCAATCCTTTATATAAACTGGAGCCTAGAATGAACGCTTTTTTCAAATGGGGCGCCCCCAAAATGCTTTAAATTTGTGGCAATTTACATCCCTGCTTATGGCCCCATGCCACTTTTAATACACTCCAATATCCTGCTGGCCTTGGAGACTACTGATTGACATTGCATGCTATTTAACTATATCACAATACACAAGTCCTTTTTCCAAAGCAATTTCCAAGTTGGTTCCCCCTAAGGCATATGTGTCTGCAGTTTATTAGTACCCAGGCAAAAATTACATTAACCACATTGGCCTCTGTGTCAAGTGGATGCCCAAACACTCAGTTTGTCCAGGTCTGCTTGCAATTTACTAGCATCTTCCATATATTGCACTACAATACATAGCTTCATATGAAACCACTACTGAGCCTTAGAGTACACCACTTATAACAAGGGACCATTCAGAATAGGAATAATTTGCCAACACTCATCCTGTATGATTCGATAACCAGTAGACTTCTAACCCAGTAGACTTTAATTTACTCAATAGACATGAATTAAAGAAAGGAAGACATAAACAGATTAAGATGAATTAAAACAAAGGAAATTGTAAGTAAAAACCCCGATCTAATTTTTTTAAAAAAATGTAGCCCCCTTTGTTGTATAAAAAGTTTTCTGTATCTGAGATATTCACTGTAAAATTGCATTTAGATATTGCTGATGAATTTTATTCCAAACATCATTGTAGAAGTTCCCACAAATGTTCTTGTAGTAGTTCTTGTAGATTGTTTTGCTTTCACAATTCTATTCAGTTCATCCCAAACAAGCTCAATAGGGTTTAAGTTTGGAGACTGTGAAGGCCATGCATTCTCTAAATTCTTCTTCCTATCCTTGCAGGTAGTTCTGACATAAACTAGAAGTATGTTTTGGATCCATATCTTACTGTAATATGAATCCCTGACCAACCAGGAATGCCAGTGACCCTGTGCATGTTGCCAACTTGGTTTTTTTTTGCAAAAAAGTTTAGGGAAATTTCATTCCCTTCCTGTTTTCAAATGCACAGATTGGGGAACTATACTTCAACTTACTTGACGATATATAGAAACCCTGTGTAATGTACCAAAGCTGTAAAATTTGGATCCATCAGCCCATAAAATCTTTTTCCACTCTTTAGCATTTCACTTGAGGTGTTGTTTGGACCAGACCATGTTAGTAGCTTTCTTACTGGTACTGGTCTTTTTAAACCCCGCAAGGCCCCCCTTTTTGCAATTTCCTTTTAAATGCCTTTGGGGTGTGGGAAACCTGGCTGATCCACCCTTTGGGTTTTTTTGGGATTGCCTGTAGGCACACCCACCTTCTAGGGGATATAATTGTTTATCTTATTTTGTTAATTGCCTATTTTGCCATTATAATAGCAATGGCTCGTCCTGGGAAAGAAAGTGTCAAAAAACCTTACCCCAAAGGGTGTCATAATGCAGTTTGTTCCAACCTTGGTTATTTAGAATCAGGTTTGAAAGTAATCTCCAAATGTTGAGACATTGTTTGCATCCAATTTTAAACCTTATTTGCATTTTTTCTATAAAAAGCGTTTTTTTGAATTACGACTGAACCAAAGGTTTTTTTTTTGGGGAAGATATTAGAGTTTTAATTTTAAAAACTCATTTTATCTTTGGGTTACTAAACTTTAAACCATTTCCGAACATTTGCTGTGCTGAACTGTGTTGGGGCATGTTCATACAATGGATTTTAACTATAAAATTCAACGCTGAGGCAAAAACACCTCTGTTAAAGTTGTTGTCTCACAATGCTGTTTCATAGAGCCGCAGGCAGCTTCCAACTTACACTTCTTCACACTTGCTGGTTAGGCTGTTGGAGGTTCTATAGCAGTAATTCACATCTTCTAATTGCAGTGATGTGACTGCAGGAGATTTCATATATTGTGCACAAAATAGAACTCATTAGGGGTGAAAGTCTGTGCATATGAATCCTTTGTTTGTTGGAGATAACACAATTTTTTTAAGCTGTTCCCCCTGGTATGACATCACTCTCTAATATAAGACAAAAAAGCGGAGTGGAGAGCAGGACAGTAATCTGAAAACCTGTGTAACTAGAGCAGAAAAAATCTCCCTTTTTCCGACCAGGGCATTATTAAAAGACTAATGTATTTTGTAAATGTCTTGATTTACAGTTCTACACATGTTGAAAGCTTAACTTTGTAGTGAGACAACCCCTTTAACCCCTTCCCAACATGGGATGAATGCATGCGTCCTAGCGGGAAGTGCGTTCCCCAATGGACGTATCATAAACCCTGGCATCGTGAATATTATCCCTGGCCTCATGCCCAACCCACGGCCTAGGAACTCCAGGCACAGATTTTAAAACCCCCTACTGCAACTCTCCCGTTTCTGGGGGGGGGGGGGGCCCCCCCGCCCCCCCGGGGGGGTTGGATTTCTCCCCCCGCCTCCGGCGGGGGTCCTTTTTAAAGGCCGCGGGCGGGGCCCCCGGGTTTGGGTTGAAGGGGCGCAGGGTCCCCTCCCCGCCCGCGGTCTCACGGCGGGGGGAGGAAAGGGGGGAGCGCTCCCCTCCCCCCCCCCTTTGTACGCGCGCTGCGCGCCCCTGCATCAGGTGCGGGCGGGGAATGGCCGGTGCCTCTTCCCCCTGCGTGCGAGGAGAGGGCAGGGCCTGGCGGAGTGCGGACCTGGTCAGGTAGTGGGAAATTTTTTATTTTTTTTTTTAATAACTACATGGGGGGCTCTGCCTGGCTACAATGGGGGGGTGTCTACCTGGCTGGCTACAATGGGGGCAACTACCTGGCTGGCTACAATGGGGGCAATACCTGGCTGGCTACAATGGGGCAACTACCTGGCTGGCTACAATGGGGGCAACTACCTGGCTGGCTACAATGGGGGCAATACCTGGCTGGCTACAATGGGGGCAACTACCTGGCTGGCTACAATGGGGGCAATACCTGGCTGGCTACAATGGGGGCAATACCTGGCAGGCTACAATGGGGGCAACTACCTGGCTGGCTACAATGGGGGCACCTACCTGCCTGGCTACAATGGGGCAACTACCTGGCTGGCTACAATGGGGCATCTACCTGGCTGGCTACAATGGGGGCATTACCTACCTGGCTACTACAGGGGGCACTACCTGGCTGGCTACTAAAGGGGGCACTACCTGGCTGGCTACTAAAGGGGGCAACTACCTGGCTGGCTACTAAAGGGGGCAACTACCTGGCTGGCTACTAAAGGGGGCACTACCTACCTGACTACTAAAGGAGGCAACTACCTGACTACTAAAGGGGGCAACTACCTGACTACAAAGGGGGCAACTACCTGGCTACAATGGGGGCACCTTCCTTGCTACAAGGGGGTCTCTACCTGCCTGTAAGGGGTACTACCTGGTTATGGGGGGCTGCTACCTGCATCTACCTGGCTTTCTTCCAAAGCCATTATGTAGTTAGGCGGAGTGGGTGTGGCTTTTTGAAGGGGCGTGGCACACAAAAACATGGGCGTGTCCATGCTACGCGCGCCGCCCTCTTTAATCTCCTGCTTTTCCATTTTCAAAAGTTGGCAACTATGGTTTAACCCCTTAAATCCGACGATCAATTAAGATCGTCGGAGCTAAGTCGCAGGCAGGAGGAGAGAGCCCCTCCTGCCTGCTTCCGGCGGCTGCGATAGTTTACCAGACGGCTCCGGGAAGTGAAGGTCGCTTCCTGGGGCCGTCTGTGACGTCACGATGCCCACAATGCATTGTGGGCATCATGACTGACAGTTGTCATGGTGACCAGTACATGGCAGTAGTACTGTGAAGATTGCTGTTACAAATCCTCTATGGGGAAAAGTAAAAAAAAAAAGTGGAAAAAAAGTAAAACACAAACACAAAAAATTAAATTAAAAACACGTATATCGCCCCCTTTCCCCTTTACAAACACCCCCAAAAAGATGAAAACTAAATAAAGTACCCATATTTGGTATCACCGCGTGCGTAACGAGCTGTCCTTTAAATATGTCATATTAATTAACCCGTACGGTGAATGCTGTTAAAATTTTTTTTTTTTTTAAATCAAAGAATTGCTTGTTCATCCCGCAGCACATAAAATGGATTAAAAAGCTATCAAAAACTCATATAAATGCCAAATTTGTACCAATTAAATCGTCAGTTCATCCTGCAAAGAAAAGTCCTTAAACGTATCTGTATACGGAAAAATAAAAAAGTTGTGGCTCTCAGAATACATAGATGCATAAAAATTGTTTTACACAATAAAAACACTTCTTTTTTTTTAAGTGCTTCAACATAAAAAAAACTATATAAATTGGGTATTGCCGTAATCATATCGACCCACAGAGTAAAGCTAACTTGTCATGGATACTGCACAGTGTTAAAAATAAAAATAAAAAAACACTACTAGGATTGCAGTATTTTAGTCACACTACCTTCCAAAAAACGGATTTAAAACTGATCAAAAAGTCTTGTCCCCAAAATAATGATACCAATAAAAACGTCAACTTATCCCACAAAAAACAAGCCCCTACACAGCTCTGTACACAGAAAAATAAAAAAGTTATGGCTCTCAGACTATGGTGATGCAAAAACGTGTTTTCCTTTTGAATAAAAATGTTTTTATTGTGTAGAGGCAGTAAAACATGAAAAAATACACAAATCTGGTATCACTGTAATCGTATTGACCTGTTGAGTAAAGCTAGCATGTAATTTATACCACACGGTGACTGCTGTAAAAAAACAAATACAAAATTTAAAAAACCACTACCAGGATGCTGTATTTTGTTCAACAAATGCCTACAAAACCTTAATAAAAAGTGATCAAAGCATCATATGCACACCACAATGGTATAATAAAAACTTAAACTCATCCCACAAAAACAATCCCTAATTAGCTCTGTATACAGCAAAATAAAAATAGCTATGGTTGTCAGAATAGGACAACATTAAAAATGCAATTTTTTAGTAGACCTATTTTATTGTGAAAAGTAATAACACATAAACTCTATAAAATGTATATTATTGCAATTGTACCGACCCCCATAGTAACGTTATCCTGTTATTTACACTGCACGGCGAACATTGTAAAAATGAAGCTCAAAAAACCATGGCGGAATGCATTCCCTCCCCACCCATTTTCAATAGCCCACTAATAAAATAAAAAACTATCGAACACCTGTGTGCCTAAAATGCACAGTACACCCCTAGATGAGATCACTCAGGGGTGTTGAATCCAAAATGGGGCGACTACTGGAAGGTTTCACCTGTTGTGGTTCTTTGGGGGCTTTGCAAATGCGATGTGGCCCCACCAAATTCTGCTTTGCAAAAGCCAAGTAGCGCTCCCTTCCTTGTACACGCTGCCATGCGCCCAAAAAGCAGTTTACACCCACATGCAGGGTATTGCCGAACTTGGAAGAAATTGCGTGACAAAATTTTGGGTGCTTTTTTTTTTCCAGGATTCTTGTAAAAATGGAAACTTTTTCAGCTAAATCGCTGTTGTTGGAAAAACAAAATTTCAATTTCCCAGCCTAACACTAAAAAAATTTGTGCAACATTGTGGGGGTCAATTACTCCACTTTACACCCTGGGATTTATTCCGTAAGGAGGTGAGGTTATGTTTCCATTATGGGGTCTTTTTAGGGGTGTTTTTTCAAGTTTTTAGCACCTTGGGGCATCTGCAAACCTGGAAATGGCGCCTAAATAAAATCGACTGAAAATGAACCAGGTCCAGTAGGTGGCTCCCACTGTACCTTGGGGCTTGTGGTTGAGCCAAATTTTACGCCTTAGGGCACATATGGGATATCTATGAATTACGGCAGAACTGGGGAATCACTATTAAGTGCCATTTCCTGATCACATTTATTAGAAGACAATTTAAAGAGGAAAAATCGGTCTTAAAAATAAACTTTTATTAAGCTAATTGAAAATATGTGATCTATCTCAAAGAACTCACAAAACATGTGGGAGGCAAAACAAAAACCACATGGGTGGGTCCAGGAGTGATATACAAACCTGGCCCTATTTAAACCTAACATAACCCCTACCTAACTGAGAGGATTCAGGATCTCGCCCCGATAAGGGCGTTCCTGTCTGCAGCCTTACCCCCCCCCATAAATTCAAAAACACCCTGGTTATTCACCAATTGTCCGGCCCACATGTTTATCATCCATAGACCTCAACAGGGGACAGTATGGTAAGTTATAATTGGACAAGTATCTGGGCTATAGTAACAAATAAATGGCTGCAATAATGGAGGCACATGATAGAGAGGGTAGATAACTACTGATTGTAATTTAATGATGCAGAGACACACATAACATGCCGTGTGGTTTACATAAACATAAAGGACGAAGACACTACCTTACGTTTATCTGCTAAATGCCGCGTGTAGGTTTGCAATTAAATCCAGCAAGGACCACCAGGCTGTGGGAAGTACAAAACAAACACAAAGGGGGGATGAGAGAAACAGCCAAACCCCAAACAAACCCCACCACAAAGCAATTCACCCATATTGCTTATATTGAGTTTCAGAACTTGTAAGTCATCTTCCCGCCTGCTAAGGGCATGACACGTTCGGCTGTGTGTGAGACGGCGAAAGCTGGCGGCAAGGCGGAAATAAAGGCCGCGCTCACGGCGCCTCCGTGACATCACTAGTGCGCCCGCAAGGAGACTCTGGCCGCCGAGAAAAGCGTCCATAGTTACTGTGCTGTGGCAGATAAGCCATCACGCCGAATGTATTGCAGGACGCAACACCGGTGGTCAGAAGACTGAGCAGGTGATTTTAAAATAA
Source organism: Phyllomedusa bahiana (assembly GCA_025379985.1). NCBI lineage: Eukaryota > Metazoa > Chordata > Amphibia > Anura > Hylidae > Phyllomedusa > Phyllomedusa bahiana. The sequence goes on along the minus strand of JAODAL010020667.1, from coordinate 39,199 downwards.
CATATTGCTCCGTTAATAGCTAGTGAAACGACATTTATTGGTCGGAAAGGAACTGATTATCCCCCCCATTCCAATTCTCCCAAGGGACATTGATAAAAACTTAGTTAGGATATTAGCTTCAAATGACATGTTTAATTCAACAATGTTTTTAATGCAAGGAAAGAAACGAAACTCCTTAAGATAGCTGCTGAAATCCAATGGTTATTTAACGTTTGGTGCCTTTGGTTATTTAGGCGTAAATGTCCAGAAGCTATTCCTTCTGCAGAATAATTGTCCAAGTTTCCACGTCTTTGAGAGGAGAGACCGATCAATTGTCCTCCATTTGAGGCATTTAGAGTTCGCCCCATATATTGAGTGGTATATGCCCGTGACGATTGGATGTGTCACGTTGAATGGCGTAATATCGCCCAAATGCCCCAATCCCTAGTCGCGCTGTCTTGTGGTGTTAACCTACATACCTACATCCACATGCACAGGTTATCAGCATATACCACATGTGTGGTCTTACAATTGATGAAAGATTTGAATTGATAAGTTGTTGCCCCTGTATCATTGGAGAACGGATTTGTCTTTTCCACACAGAGTCACACAAACGAACAATCACATCGAAGAACGTTTGGTCTCAGTCAGCCAATTTCTTTCTTTGGATTTAAAAAGGGGGTACTGCCCAGACGTCCTCGATTTTTCCCCTTTATATGATATCGGGGGGCCTCCCCAAATAATCTCCCAGATCTCCTGATACATTTCCCAATTCTTGTGAATAATGGAAAAAAATTGAAAATCTGAATTTTAAAAATTTTTTCCCCTCCCTTTGCTTTAATTTCCCTGTGAAACACCTAATGGGTTAATTAAACTTTCTAATGCTGTTTTGAATACTTTAATGGGTGTAGTTTTTAGATGAAGTCATTTATGGGGGTATCTAACAAAAGGGCCCAATAAAATCACATTACAACGGATGGTCCCTAAAAAAAAGTTATTGCAAATTTTTTAAAAATTTTAAAGTTACTACAAAATTTTTAAGCCCCTAATGTCTTTAAAAAAAAAAAGGACGTTAAAAAATTATCCCAAACCTAAGTGAATATGGTAGATGCTAATAAAAAACTTTTTTGAGGGGATAACTATTTGTGTTACATTCGGAAATTTTTGAAGTTTGAAAATGGTAATTTTTTTTTTAAATTAAAAAAGATCTTTATTCAAAACAATACAAATACAAATCGTATTACATTCGATAACAAAGATCACCTTCTATCAAAACATCACGAAAATGCGTTTTAGGACAGACGTTAGGTTCAAGACGTTTGGAGCAGAATTCAAACCGAAATCTACAATCATTAAGACATAATCAGTCTGGATGTGTTCTCTAATGTTGAGAGCCCTTCAGCATAAGAGAGTCTGCACAGTCAGATTCAATGATACACAGATTCGGTAGCCTAGTTTGACAAGCTATAAAAATTAGGCACATTCATTATCAAATGCAGAACAGGTTGGAGCTCAACAAGTAATGGAAAAAAAACAATAAACCCAAAAGAAAGGGGCCGGTCGGTCTCACTGGAAAAAAAAAAAAAAAAGAAAGACAGATTTTGTCAGCCCGTCACTATCCCCAACAAGCAAAAGGTGAGCACAAAGGGGGGAGATAAAGGGGCACCATCATAAGGAGGATCTGTATAGATCAGACTGACAGAAGACCAACCAGTCCTCCCAGATTTAAAGATGTCTTAATTCTAATTGTGGGGAATCATTTCTAAGCTCTTCCATGCGCTGTAAAACATGGACCTCTCGCAGCCAAGAGGAGACAGACGGCCTCACTGTGGACCTCCATAATCTTGGGATGACCATTTTAGCTGCCAGGAGGAGAAATAAGATAAGATGGGACCTGAGAGCGTGGGTCGGGAGAGGGACCTGAAACAGGAGCAAAACAGCAGGATCGTGTCGGAGCTTTAGCCCTGTAATTAAATGTATAAGCTCTAAAATTTGTATCCAAAAGGGCTGAATCTCAGGGCAGCCCCACCAGATATGGGACATGGTACCCACATTTGCTTGACATCGCCAACATATGTTAGTGACTCCCAGGTAGAGAGAATGTAAAAGTGCCGGAACACTGTACCAGCGCGTAACAATTTTGTAATTGAGCTCCTGGGCTTTTACTGAGACGGATGATTTGTGAGAGAGGAAGAATATTTTCTCCCAGTCCTCCGTCTCGATGGTCCCTCCCAGCTCCCTCTCCCAACTCGCCTGAAAGGGAAACTCACCCACTGCAGGGGGCTGTAACAAACCATAGATCCTCGACAGGATAGGTGCCCCAGGGGAGCCCTGCAGGCACCACTCCTCAAACGGCGTAAGGGGCATATGCAAATCCAGTGCGGACTTGAGGGCAGCATATAGACTTCTAAGCTGGTAGAAAGTAAACCTAGAGAAATTTGTTGTTGTAGAGTCACCCACAAGTTTTTGGTAAGTCTTAAGGGAGGTCTCAGTAAGCACCTTCCTAAAAACTATAGAAGGCGGGGAAAGCCCCAATACCCTAATCAGCGGCGCTTCCACTGATTTCGGTACTGCCGGGTTACCTATCATAGGTGTACAAGGGTCTCCTGGGCTAAACAGAATAATTTTTGATGGGTATTTCCTTCAAACTAAAATAGAGGGCCTAGTCACCAATGGAACACGCTCAACAAGTTTTTTTTGGCATATAGGCAGCTGAAAGCCAGAGTAATGCTGACATTGGGGCCCCGTATATAAGCAACTCAAGCTGTACCCAAAGTTTCTTAGATACATTAGAAAAAGAATCCAGAACTCAGGCCATTGTTGCTGAGAGATAGTATGCTTGGAGATCGGGAAGAGCGAGGCCACCTTCTGACTTGGGCCTAGTGAGAATAGAATACGCCAACCTTGGGCGTTTCTGGGCCCATACAAATTCCGAGATCAATTTGCGGAGGGCCATGAAGAAAGGCTTAGGTAGCACTACAGGGATGGTTTGAAATAGGTAAAGAAGGCGTGGGAGGACATTCATTTTTATAATGTTAATACGCCCAATCCAACTGAAATCCTTCTTATCCCACTTCAAAAGATCACAACTCAACGTGCTGAGCATAGGCGCAAAATTTAGGTCATATATCTTTTCCATGCGTGCAGGGATATGCACCCCCCAAGTATTTAAAGGAAGACGTGGACCACGAGAAGGGGAAGGAGGACCTCAACTGTCGCAGAAGGTCGTTTGGTACATAAAAGCTTAAAGCTACACTCTTGGACATATTAATTTTATGCTTGCTAAAGGAGCCATATTGTTGCAGGGTTCTAAGTGCTGCCGGTAAAGACTCCAGGGGCTCTGTAAGGTAGAGTAACAGATCATCCGCGAATGCCGAGCACTTCACCTGTCGGTCAGCCACTCGGATACCTCGAATAGAACCCTCCGCTCTGATAGCTTGCAGGAGGTGTTCCATTGCCAATATGTAGAGCAGAGGAGACAGAGGGCATCCCTGCCTGGTACCATTGCCTATCACAAATGGAGAAGAGAGCTCCCCGTTTACTCTAATTTGCACCTGAGGAGAGTGGTAGAGGGCAGATATTCGATTCAGCATTGCTGGCTCCATGCCCACAGACTTCAGTACCCCTTGCAAGAAAGACCAATTAACTCGGTCAAACGCCTTTTCGGCATCCAGTGAAAATAAGACGCAGGGAAGTTTGACAGAATGGATATGTTGAAGGATAGTGAAGTATTATCCCTCGCCTCCCTGGAGGGAACAAACCCAACCTGGTCTAGGTGTATAAGCGAGTCCAGAAGTGGGCTAAGCCAAAAGTGCATCAGTTTGGCAAAGAGTTTAGCATCCGTATTTATGAGAGAAATTGGGCGATAACTTGGGCATAGGTTAGGGTCCTTACCCTCCTTAGGTATTACAGTAATAAAGGCCTGCAAGAAGGCAGGATCGAAGCGAGAGCCCTGAGATACTTCATTGAAAGCTTCTATGAGTGGGACCGTGAGTTCGTCCACCAAGGTTCTATAGAAGATAGCAGTGTAGCCATCCGGTCCCGGACTCTTCCCAGTAGGGAGCCCCGATATCGCCTTTTTGATTTCTTCCGGCCCAAATGGCTCCTTCAAGGAGGCGAGGGATTGAGGATCTAATGGGGGCAAGGCCGTAGAGGAGAGATAGTGTTGTAAGGCCACCCCAAAATCCCTCGGGTCCGCAGCGCCATCAGGAGGGTGGAGGTTGTATAATCCAGTATAGTATGAGTGGAATTCTTTCAGGATATCCCTGGTGATGTGAACCAGGCAGCCACTCGAGCTTTTGATGGAAGGAATGAACAAAGAGGCTCGCTTATCGCGCAAAGCACGGGCCAAGCACCTACCGGGTTTGTTGCTCCATGTATAAAAGGAGCTGGAGCAAAGCTGGCGGTAGCGTTTATGCTTATGTTCCATTAGCTGCAAGACCTCATGGCGGGTGAGTATCAAATCTCTGAGGTCTGACTCCAATCCCGTAGACTTATGGGTAGCTTCGAGATCACTCAGCCTCTGCAGGAAGGTTTGCAATTTGTGTGACCTCTCTCTCTTAAGTCGCGGCCCGTGTTTTATGAGGACACCACACAAGACGGCCTTTAAAGCCTCCCATTTAATCTGGGGGAGAGTGTCATCGTCAGAGTGCACCTGGCGAAAAGATTCAATCTCTCTTTTTTTAGGTCCGAAAGGCAAACTGAGTCAGACAACAGAGATTCGTTTAATTTCCAGGAAAAAGGGGGCTTATTGTAGTGGGGAAGAATTAAATCGCAATGCACTGGAGCGTGGTCTGAGTGTATGATGTTTCCAATGAAGGAGTGGGAGATCTGCGAGAGTAAGGAGTGAGCCGGGAGTATATAATCTATCCTACTATAAGATTTATGTGGGTGGGAGAAGAAGATGTAGTCTCTATCATTAGGGTGAAGGAGACGCCAAATATCCACCAGTTGCATATCACGGAGCATTCTACGGATCCTGCCCAGGGAGCTCAACGTCATGGTAGAGCGACCGCTCGATGCATCCATTGACGGGTTAAGCGCCAGATTAAAGTCCCCACAGAGAATGAGTTGTCCCTGGGCAAAACCCGTGAGGGCATCCAATGTTTTAGAGAAAAAAGAGGGAAGACCTGTGTTAAAGGGGGGTTATTTTGGGCCCAAATCGTGTAGATAGCCCCTGAATGTACACTGAAAAAAAGGTTTACGTGGTCCGTTTCCGGCCCAAAAAAACCCGGGAAACCTTTTCCCGGGAAATATTTGGGAAAAGAATATCGGGACCCTATTTTTTGGGAAAGCGAGTTACTGCTATGGTACCAGGCGGGGAAATTTCCCTTTTCCCGGGAAAATTAAATTGTGGGTAGTAGCAGTTGAGTCTTCTGTATGCAGCATGGTGACCTTTTGCTTGTGGGGGATAGAAAAAGGAAACTTGTGCACGTTTCCGGGCAGGGTTAAAATTCCCTTCACATTGAGGGATGTTATTTAATCCCCTAGCCATCAGGAGTTAAAAAAAGGGGGAAAAAGGGGGAAAAACTTTGGGGGAGAGTACCCGAAAAAAATATTTGGAAAAGGGGGTGAGACCGTTTTTGGGGGAAAACCCGGTGGGTCTGGATAGGGACGAAAGCCCAACATTCAAAAAAAAAGGCCTATAAAAAGCAGGCCAACCCCAAAAACCAAATGAGCAAAAAAATAACTGCATCAGCAGAGGTCGAAAGGGCTGGCCGTGTTCCCAGGGGCAGGGGGGGTGCTCCCCAAAGGTTTGGGGAATGCATATGGGGAAAGAAAGAAACGTCATAAAATGGAGAGTCACAGGAAAAAAAAACCCCCAATTGAATTTCCCCGGGGGGGGCCCAGGGTTGGGGTCGCAACACCTCTAAAAAAAACACTTGGCCCGCCCAAGCTCCCCCCAATCTAATCGTATTTTCCAGAATAGATACATAAATTTAATAGTCGCTGGCGCAAAAGGGGGAAAGAAAAAAAGAAAAAGCTTTTGAAGTATACCCCAAAACCAAAGGGAAATTAAGAAAAAACCCAGACAAAAAAATATGTTAAAAAAACCTTTTGTGACGGGACCATAGTCCTTTGGTTCGCGATGGGAAGTCTTTGGGTGGGGAAGATTAAAGGTCCCCGGACCCCGTCGTTTTTCTTTGTGGTTCGGCAGCTCAGTTACAGTAAAAGGGCCCCGCTGAGCCCCAGGGCCGTTCCCCCCCCCCCTTGGTTTTGGAAAAGTCCTTTTCCGTGTTGTTCCCCATTCCGGAAAGTCTTTTGGGGAGATCGAGAGCAGTAAAAAAAGGCGGGGAGATCCGAGGGAGGGCGAAGTATCGAGATTTAAATCCCTATGACGGACCTGGACAAAAAAGGGGAAAACCCCCAGCGAAAAGGGAAAATTTCCTGCCCCCTGCAAAGTGCAGCAGCGGTTGAAGAGGCTCAAGATGGGGGGTTTTTCCCCGGGAAAAGGCCCGGGGAAAAGGTCAATCTGCACCCCATAAAAGGTAAATTTCTGCTGATGGGCTTTTTTGCATTATTTTTCCCTTCAATGTGTATCTATTTTCCCTGGGGATTTTGCCCCGTGGTCGAGGGGTTTTCTTGATTTTGGGGGCGGGGGGCCCTTTGGGCTCTGTCAAACCATAAACGTCCCCTCCGGTCTCCCCAGGATGTGGGTAAAGGGCTTTCTTTTGGGTAGGGATCGCTCCCCTTTTTAAGGCCCCGGGGCCCCCCTGATTCTGATATTGTTTCCCCGGGGGCTGAAATTTTTAGATCCTCCATGTGGTTCATAAAACCTGGTAACACGGTTCCGTCTCTGACATGGATATTGTAAGGCAGCGATTGCGGATTTTAGTTTTTTGGTAATCTCCCCTTGTGTAACCCTTTTCCCCAGGGGGTGCAAAAATTTAGCTTGAAACCGGAATCAAGTCCCGTTTCCATGTGTGGCGTAAATCCCCCAGTATTTCTGGGGTATCACATTTGGTAAAGGGAATTTTAAAGGGAAAAGGGGGGGGTTTTAAACTTGGATGGCTTCTAATGCATGAAAGGGGTTTTCAGGAGAAGGTAGACCTGGGGTCTGCATTCCGGAAAGTTGGGGCCCCAGTTATGGTTTTCTTTAGTTGGGGTTAGAGCTTTAAAGGGGTTTGTGCAGTGGGGATGTCCCCCAAGTGGGCGGGGTTCGTGCTGAGGCCCGGCGGGTTTTTGAGAGGTGTTATTTGGGGTAAAATGGTTCCCCATGGACGGATTCCCGGGGCTAGGAAACCGGGGACGGGGGGAAAAAAATTTTTGTGGTTCTGAGTAGGAAGCCGAAAAATCAGATTTCCCCGGGTTTATGCAGGGCCCGGGTCAGCTTGCCATCATTTCCCGGGAGGCATTGGTTTTTGCCCCGCTTTTTGTCTGGGGAGATTATTAGCCCCGGTTTGTGAGCCTTTTGGGGGCCCCACTGAAAGGGCCCCCCCCCCCCCTCAGAGGGGGGGCAGTCCCTGAAAATTTTTTGATATACAGGGGGCTGGGGGGCTCCCCAGGGCCCACGGGCCAGGAGATGCTGACTGTGCTAGTTTTTGGAAAAACCATCTGAGGGCCCAAAGAAGTGACCCATGGGGATTAAGGGGGGTTTAGTCCTCCCGATTTCCCCCGGGGCTTCCTGCCCCGCAAAATCCCCCCCCCTCGGCCCTTTCCGAGGCCCGGGGTGTCGGCCGGTAATTTTTTTTAATTTTTCACGATACTTTGATATTTTTCACAAATAAACTTTTTGTACCTAAATTTCTTACTATCTTAAAGCACAATGTATCACGAGAAACAATCTCTGAATCACATGGATAGGTTAAAGTGTCAAAAAGTTATTCTCACATACAGTAACACATGTCAGATTTCAAAAATGGGGCTCTGTCAGAGAGGCCAAAACTGGCTCCGGCGGTAAGGGGTTAAGTTAAACTCTTTTTATGTGGTCATTGATGTAGCTATATGATAGAATGCGTTTCCTATATTAGTTTTAGTTTTTATTGATATCCTTTACAGTTTGACAGATTTTTATGATTTTTTTTTGGTGGCTGGAGGGGAGGGGTTTAAGGGTTTAATTGCTGGGATTAGAGTTATCTTTGGTGCCAGCAGTGGTGGCAAGAGCTTGTAGGCAAAGGTAAATAAGGGCTAATATCAAATACATACCTTATTCACATGTATTTTATTGTAACCTAATGTGGAGTTTCTGTTTGGAATCCACATTCAAAATCTGCAAGACATATGCCATGTCTGTATGAGGCCTAAGTGAACAAGCAAACATTTTCTACAAGTCAGATTTTACTATAATATACTAATACATTCTCTACCAAAAGCATCATACAAGTCTATTAACATCCCCCCTGGTATTGGCTATGGGAATGTGGCATCATAATAGTAGATCTGCAGTGGGTTGAAAAAGTATTTATACCCTTTGAACTATTCCTAATTTTTAAAAATTACAGTCATGTGATAGAGCAACACAAAGGAGCAAATACTTATGAAGTGTAAATATATGTGTTTTTCCAAAATTTTGCAAACTAAAATCAGAAAAGTACATATGATTTTATTTTATTTTATGCTCTATTACATACAAAATCAATAATATACATTTAAGTTTGTGGAGTACATGACTAATAGATGTTCTGTGGACAAATTCTCCCACCTGAGCTGTGGATCTTTGCAGTTCCTCCAGAGTTACTCTGGGCCTCTTGGCTGCTTCTCTAATTAGTGCTCTCCTTGTCTTGGCTGTTAGTTTAGGTAGACGGCCATGTCTTGGTAGGTTAGCAGTTCTGCCATACTCCTTCCATTTACTGATGATGGATTGAACAGTATACTAATGTTGAACACTAATGTTCTCTAACAAATCTCTGAGGCTTTTACAAAACAGCTGTAGTTATACTGAAAATAAATTACATACAAGTTAATCCTGCTCACTTGAAGTGTGCACAGTCCCAAGAGCGCCACTGAGACTGTTTTCAAAGATCAGAAACCATGTGGATGACTTGACCAGCACATCAGTTAAAAATGTCACTTTCTCGATAAATCTATAATTACAAGAATATCCAAGCACATGATGCCATAAAAAAAGAGAAATGCCAGAGAACGCGTTTCAGACTATAAGTCCTTTGTCATAGCTACTCTGATAAGGCTAGAAAAGAGATAAATAGCCACACCAACACAGGTGACCAAACCTCTAAAGAAAAGAAAATGTGTAGACAGAGAAAAAAGGGCATTTCCAAATTAAGTTACAGACAAAGATTTTCAGTCAGACAATCTACAAAACTGTTTACTGATGACAGGAAAGACAGAGGATGACATATATGAACGGGGCTGTGCCTGTTATCTGGAATCAAAAAGCTGTGGTAGACCTGTTCTATAGATGTATGAACAGGCAAACTCCAAACTTTGGTGAGATAGGCACCTGTGCGACACTTTTTAATGCACCAAAGATTTGGGGATTTTTGGGGGAGTGTCGCACCACGTTCTTAGAAGTAGACACATTTATGATTTTTTTTATGCCAAACCTATGCGCATTACACTTGTCGTATTGGCACTTCAATGTGTCTGTATGTATGACCTGCAGAAGAACAGGTTCATACACTCTGGAGCATTCTAAACTGCCTTAGGTTATGTTCACACGGCTTATTTTGGACATGGTTTTGGACGAGGTTTTCAGAGCGTTTCCTCACCCAAAACCTCATCCAAAACGCTTCCAAAACGCCCCAGTTCATTTAATTGATTTCTATGTAAAACCTTGTTGTAGTTCACACACAACAAGGTTTTTACGCGCTTCTTTGGAAGCCCTGAAAAAGAAGTGTCATGTCAATTCTTGAAGCGTGTTTTAGGCGCATTTTCGGCGTGGTTTTTGTCCTGGCTATTAATTTGTATGGATGAAAACCTCGCTGAGAAACGCCTCTAAAGCCTCTCTTGAAGAAGCGTGTTTCATGCGAGGTTTTGAGAGTGGAAATGCTCCGAAAACCTCATCCAAAACCATGTCAAAATAAGCCGTGTGAACATGGCCTTAAAGCTATTTAGAACTGGAATGTCAGCAACAGGATTCATACATGCTGCCCACAGTGACTCCTTCTAGGTATTGTTTTATAAATACATTTGGGGGAGATCAAAATGATTTAGCTGATCACAAGAAAGATATGATGTCTCCTTTTGGTGGGAAAGTGAGAATCTATGGTCTCAACAATGGTATAAAAATATCTGGGCTTAGCTCCTGAAGAGATTCTGGAGAGCACTTGGAGGGAGATCAAGAGGGAGTCCAGGAGGAACGTGGTTCAGACTTTGCAGCTATATTTATGGTTCTCCATGTGTGAAATTACTGTTGCTTTCTGTCTCACAGGTTATTGAATAGGTGTTTGCAACTTCTATTTTGTTGCTGTTTTTACAGGGTGTGTTTGTACAGGTGTCTATAAGCTATTGTCTGTAGGTATTCCCTATTGTTTTTATAACCTTTTGTTTATTATTTTGCTCTGATTTTACACATTTTACCTCATTTTCATTCTGGTTAATGTATAATCTTTTTCCATACATTGTTGCTGGTGTGCTTTCTCTGCTGACCATCCCCCTAGAATCTAGGTGAGAATATTATTGTTGTTCAATATTCTTCTTCTTCAATGTTAATATTTTAATTGATAATTAATATTTCTAACACTGGTATTCAACATGACAACCCTGTATCCCCTCACAATTTAATAGCATTCTTCTAGTGTTACCACCTCTGACTGCTTTTGGCACCTGTTCAATGCCAAATGCCTGAAGAGCTGAAACATTACCATTAAATGTGTTTAGAGACAAGATAATTATTCCTAATTTTAGGATAGGTTTTATTTACATTTTATACAGTACATTTTATTCTTGGAATTACAATAATAAAAAAAAAAAACATTATGATGTTCTTAAAGTTAATTAACTCTGTCACGAACTGACATCTACTTTGACCACATTTGAAAAAACCCTTAGGATGTATCCATGCTAGGAGACAGGAGACATTGTATGTTCACACGATGTATTGCGGCGCGTATAGTACGTCATGTGTTTCGGGAGCTTGTGCTGATTAGCACGTGCTCCTGAGGCGCGGGGATGCCGGCAGCTTGCCGGCCCCACAGACATGCATTACTCGCGGCACGTAAGCGCTGTGAATAAATGACATGTCACTTATCTCGATTGTATTGTACGCGCGGGGGGACGAGGCGTAATCCATAGTTCTCTATGAGAGCTATGGATTACTGTAATTGCGGGCCACATTTTTAGCGCAATACACGGCGAAATACGTGATGAAATGCGCCCCAAAATAAGCCGTGTGTACATACCCTAAGAGTAAGACCTGTCTACTGGAAAAATAGTAACCTGTTTGAAATATTGTATTTAATTTAGCATTTTGTGTCCAAATAGGTTTTATTGTGTAATGTGTTTGATCATATTATACTGATGTGAATATGTTGTGATAAATGTCACCTTATTGCTATTATATTTTTCTTTGTTATAGTTTTTATTTTAGTTAGTGGTTCTATTTTTACTGTTAACTATTTGTAGTGCATGTCGTATTAACCTTTTGGGGTATCCTTAATTTTTAAGTCTGCTGGATATATCACATTTTTTAATGAAAAAGCTCCATGGTTTTGCGTTAATAGTTCACCCACTGGTATGTGGATGGCATGATTTGGCATAAAGCAAAGCATTGCCAGCCTTGGCGATTAGTGTAACAAAGTCAGACAACTAATAGAAGGTATAAACTTAGACTAGACCATAAAAACATGCGCCTTATTTATCAACACTAATCTGCCTTATTGTTGCATTTAGGTAATGCCCCTTTCATGCAAAGTCATGCCCACTTTCAGCTAAGTAAAACACAAAACATATCAGCAGCACTCTACAAATGCTACAAAACAGTCATACAATTAAATCTGAACTATTTCAAAATGCATTTCTGCTACTTTTTGGATTGCACACATTCACTACAACAAGGTGACCTCAGTTTAGATGGGGACCTACCCTATAGCATTTGCACCTTGCTTGGTGCCTTATCAGGCCTCTATACTTTCAGGGCATGAAGGTCCCATTTACTTTCTGCTCTGATTAAAAACAATCCATGTGGATGGGTGAAGTGCACTTTCAGCTTGGTAATGCATCTTGCTGGATGAAGCACAAAAGTGTTTCAAACAAATAATAAATGTTCCTGCGACAAAAATGCAACATATCTGGTGCAAGTACTATTGTAAATGTGCCCCTGTATGTTTAAAACATTTTATTCTCGAGTACAACCCTGATGGCAAATATAGTTCTTTACCAAACAAAACATTTTTTCTATTTTCAGGTTATGAAAAACATTTTTCACCAATCGTTCAATGCTTACAAGACTGATATTGAGCCAAGAATGAGTGACTTAACACTTCCACACCTACAGTGCAGTCGCAGACTATTTGAAATAATGTTGTCCCACAGAAGAGTGACATCTGCCTTTATTGAGGGGGACAACATTGTGGTCACTCTAGAAGGAGAAGCTGCTCGTGTTCTCAACTTAGATACAGGTAGGTCTTGGTTAACTTGTACTTTTCTTTGTTTTGGATTCAAATGGGAAACATAAGTGGTATAAGACTGGCTACTTTCTTTGAGAAGCAGCAGCTCTCTTGTCTATGAGTTGTATCAGATATTTTAGCTTAGCCTGTTCAAGAGAGGCAACCTTGTCTTTAGTACCATACAACCCCTTTAAATAACTCCATTCCTTCAGTCTTTCTTTTGTTACAAATTGAGTCTTGCAAGAAATCATGAGTGGAGCCCTCTAGGCAAAACTGATGCACTGTGTCTGGGACTGAGTGGGTACCACATGTCACATTGCGCGTTGTTGGAGCAGAAACGTTGAGTGTTTCAAGGGTTTTCCAGCTTCCTAGCATTTTATTTATGTACATTTTTATTAAATAGGCTAAAAAAAAAAAAAGTTTATGATTAAGAATGTAAACCTTTTTTTTCCTTAGTTCTGTGAGCAATGGAGTACAATTATGCCTATTTATTTAGCCATGTGGATAGATAGGAATGATGGAACTTTTTGTGAATAGAGCACTTCCAGGTTTTCTAATGGGAAGCAAGTCTTGTGCTGCTGATAGAAAAACTCTTTATTTTCTAAATCATAAGCTTTTCTTAAATCCCTATCAGCATCAAAGTAATGGAGAGACAACAATACAAGTACCTTAGGGAGGGGTATCCTGCTCATATCTCAAAATGGACATCCTAAAGAAGGTTCCTTCTGAGAATCTTTCCAAAATCCTGTAACCTCATATAAAAATCTTTGAAAATGAGTATGAGGCTGCAATACAAAGTTGCTAGTTATTAATGCCCTTACAGCTTGGAAGCCTGGTGCTGCTCTGGTGCTGTGGACTTTATAAAATATGATAAGTCTAGACTTACAGATTTATATGCTGTAGAGATGCCATTTTTAATCCATCAATATAGTGACGTCTTTGAGACCTTACATCCTTCCTTGCGCCAAGATAAAATTATTAGGAGATTCTCACTTTTTCTAATGGAGAAAGTTCTATCTAGAAAAATCCTGAGACATCTACCCAAGGAAGTCCCAGGCAGCTTCTTCCTGTGAACCAATATCTTAGTTAAAGGAGTTTTATCATCTTTATCACCTTATACAGTGATGGCATATCATTAGGATATGCCATCAATGTGAGAAAGGTGCGGGTCATCATTGTCCCTATCCTATTGATGTGCCATCAATGGGTGAGCTGATGAATCCCTTTCAAGAACTAGAAAGGAACCTTAAAGAAGCAAAAAACTGCTCCAAAATACTTACTATGAAATTAAACAACTGATTTTATGGCAGTGGCAAAAAAGTCAAAGGACAATACAAACCGTAGATTTGCTGCACATGTTCAGAACCACATAACAGGACACTGAGGTTAATAAAGAGAAGGAATCCATATTCCCCACTATACTTCTAAAGGTAAATATCTGCGCAAGTATATAGAAAGACACTTCTTTTAAGGAGACAGTTTGAACTAGTTCCACATCTGTAGTTCACAAAACTACATGAGATGGTGCATTCTAGGGGTTTTATTTATATGGTACCCTATTTTTGAAAAGTTCCACTTGCACTATTAATTTGTAAGGTGGAATAATCCCCATTATTGTGCTGCTGATCGGGACGTAAGAGAAACAAAGTTTACTCGTCTTTCTATTTGCCATTTTTGCTTGTCAGGCACCAGCTATAATGTGTCATTTCCACATCTGACTGGTGCACAGAGAGGATCCCAGGTCACTACTGTCATCTGGGAATGGCTTCAGCAGTTGCCCGTCAGGATAAAACATCACAGCAAGGACTGCAGTAATGACCACCTCAGGGATCCAGGGAGACAATGATGATAGAGTAGCAGGTGTTTGGAAAGGAGAATATAGCTCCTCATAGATATTTTGTAGCATATTCATTCTGTTTAAAAAAAAAATATGGCTTTAATCAGGATAAAAGTGGTAAATGTAATGGTATCTTGTTCTTAACGTCTAATCACAAAAGCCATACAGGTACAATAACTCAAGGACTAAGTCAGAACTGAACAGTGGACTTGTATAATTAGTTACCTCTAAATACCATAATAGTAGACTTCTAGGTATATTAAATATCTAGGATTTGTCCAGAATAAAGAAATAGTGGAACAGATGACCACACAACAGTCTTCATCTCCCGCTTTTAGGAAGCTTTATTGCTCTTGTTTCTCCCAGAAATTAAAAGCATTAAAGGAAATCAATAAGTGTATTCTAACTGGAGCATTGCAGGAATGCGCATTACTGGCCAATTTATGTCATGGCTTTATAGATTGCAGTTTCGTCTTAAGACTGCAGTTTCCGCTGGCAAGTTAACAATCTTTTGGAGAAGTCTAAATATATCTTGGCATTTTATGACTTGAACAGCCCCTGGGATGGTGTACAGCTCCATTTTGGTTCTGAAACAGGAGATGCAAAGTCACCTAATGTAATGATGTATACAGCCATCACAATGCTATTTGCACAAAAAATGGTCCTCAATTTTTAATATGATCCAATAAAGCTACAACTTTTTAATTTAATCATTCTTGTGGACTGAACTATAGATGCTGGATATCACCATTTGAAAGTCACCTAATATCCAGACACTATGGGCGACATGTATGAATCCTGGCGCTGACAGGACAATTCTAAGTAGCTTTAAGGCAGTGTAGAATGCACCAGAATGTATGAGCATGTTCTCCTGCAGTTCAAACATACAGGCATATTGTAGTGCCAATACGACAAGTCAGGCTCAGGCAGACCACTTTTAACTTGGTCTGGCTGTTGTAACTGTTCTGCACCTAGGTGTGGCATCAAAGAATCATAAATGTGTCTACTTCTAGAAATGTGGTGCAACGCCCCCAGGAGGCCCCAAATCTTTAGCACATTACAAAAGCACTTATCGCGCCAAAGTTTGGAGTGCACCTGTTCATACATTCTTTTTGGCTCAAAGTACAACAGAAAACTGCCGCAGCCCCGTTCATTCATGTCGCCCTATGTTCAGATGGTGTTGCCCTCGAGTTTGTACTTGTCTCATACAGAAAAAATATTTTAGATTTTAGGGCTATGCAGCATATGAAGTGATCTGAATTTAGAATTTAATTTGCAGGTACTAGTTATAGGGTGAAGAGGAAGCAGTTGTATCTGGGCTCTTGTTTCTGAAGGATCACTCTCACCACATTGATTTGCTTTAAAATGTAGGAAAAGGTAAATCAGGGCTATTACCAATTACATTGCTGTTCTGATTCTGCTTCATTTTAGGGCTAAAATAGTTCTTATCTCCTACTAGTTTACACAAGTTTCTGTAGTTACTGACCACCTCTCCCTGCTCCAGCAGCCCTAGCCAGGATGGTGACATCACTCCTTGCTGTGTTTTATCAGCAGAATAGGAGTTTGTTATCTATGATAATGACAAACTTTAACCCTTTAAAGCTCTATACAGTGAAGGAAATAATAATATAATCCCTTTGCCCACTGACAAAGACAAGGGTAGGTTAATTTTAACATTGAGAGACAGAATATGCCAACCATTAAGACTTCTGGCTCCTACAGACCAGTTAGACACTCCTAATCAACTCGTTACCTGTGTTAAAGACAGCTGTCTTAAATAGTCACCTTTATAAAAAGTCTCCTATCCACAGACTCAATTATTCAGTTAGACTCTAACTTCTACAACATGGGCAAGACCAAAGAGCTTTCTAAGGATGTCAGGGACAAGATCATAGACCTGCACAAAGCTCGGATGGGCTAAAAAACCATAAGTAAGGCGCTGGGTGAGAAGGAGACAACTGTTGGTGCAATAGTAAGAAAAAGAAAAATACAAAATGACTGTCAATCGACATCGATCTAGGGCACCATGCAAAATCTCACCTCGTGGGGTATCCTTGATCATGAGGAAGGTGAGATCAGCCTAAAGCTACACTGGGGGAACTTGTTAATGATCTCAAGGCAGCTGGGATCAAGTCACCAGTCACCAAGAAAATCATTGGCAACACATTACCCCATAATGTGTTGCCAATGAAAAAAACCTGCAGAAAAAAACTAAAAACAAAGAGCAGCTATGAACAAATAACAACGTTTTCACTAACTTAAGGAGAGTAAGTTGGACAAGGTCAGCATGATTTTGCCTGTAAAACTGTAATTTCACTAAAAACTTTACACTCTTTGGTCATTGCATGTGGCTTCAACCATGCGTAAATGCACCCTGAATGACATGTATTCAATCAGTGCCTAGAGCAGCAATGGCTATAAATAATGCCCTAACCATAGTCATAAGTTATTGGCTCTAGATGGGTTGTTTGGACCTTTTGAAACTTTGTTGTTTTAAGGGACCATTGCTGTATTGGAGCATAGGCCGACAAGAGGATCCTATATCCAGTCGGACTTTGATTGTACTGTCCCATGTTAAGGAATTTTTATGTATGAGGGCCATTGTTCTTTTTTTTTTGCATAGTTTCTTTTTTCATATATGTGTTGCTGCTGTTTTTCAGGTTGTGGTGTTAATCTCGGCCTCCGTGGACTGGAATCTTCAGAACAGTTCATTTATAAAATAGCCACAGCGATAGACCAGAGTGATGTCTTTGACGCCCTGGCAGCTAAAATCAAGCACTCTAAGCAAGTGGTAGAAGAGTTCAAGCTTCACGGGCTTGTGACTTCAGTATTTCAATAAATGTTTGCAAAGCTAAAAACTGTGATTTGCCCAAAATCACCATCAAGACTGAACAGGTCAAATCTTTATCTGGGCATCTGTTCTTGAACATGAATTTATTGCATCACATTCTTCTGAGGGACACCAATTCAAACATATGACAATTCTCACAAAATGGTGACCTACAAGATCTGTCAATATTATAAGCAGAGTTGATAGTTGCCAATAAAGGGCTAAAGGGTTAGCAATTTTTTTTATTATCTACTGTTTGTTTTTGTCTGTTTCTATTTATAATCCAAATAAACTTTGTATGTTTTTGTTTGCTTTTCATATCATAATTTATTTCAATTAAGATAAACGGCACCATTGTAAGAAGCGACAGTGAAACCTCTCCAAAAGGCCCCTGATTATTACTACTAGATTTCTTGTGACCACATATTGTGTATACTGACCATCTTTAAAAAGACCACTCCCTAGAAGATCACTATTCATAGCAATTTGTGTTATTGTCTGATAGAGGTTTCATTGTATTTGTAATCGTAACCCTGGCTATAAGGTTAAAGGGGTTGTAAAACTTGTTACAAAATCAAACAAGCAGGTTCTGGGGCCCAGTAACTTAAAAAAACAAAACTTATATTCCCCTTCCACCGGTCCCTGGTTCCAGCACAGCATCTCTCCGGTCTTCTGTTTTCATACTTAAACTTCAAAATGGTGTCCTCAATTGTGCATAACTCTCTGTTCTCTTCTATAGGAGTTCCAAGTACAGGTGAGTGGAGTGTTCAGCTGTACTTGGAACTCCCATAGGAGAGAATGAAGAGTGGTGCGCAAGCATGATCGGCTCTCAGTTCTGGGGGTACACCACACCGCAGTACAGGCAAGGAGCAAGAGTAGTTTCCCAAGCAAGTAACCAATCTACATAAAAAATCTTCATAGCACATAATTTCCTATATGCAGTAGAGATATATTTGGCAGCACCAGTCCATGATCCTGAGAAGCTGCACTGGAAAGATGGGGCCAACAGTATTAGAACATTATTTACTTGTTAATTGTTGAACTGAAAACTATAAACTAAAATTGGTCAAATTCTACTTTAAAAATGCATGAACCAGTATATGTTTATTTGCAGACATGGTGTTGTCCATTCAAATAAGGGTTTTCTGCTTCGTCTGCGGCTGGCCGAGGTCACACAACAGATTGTGTGTGGCCTTGAGCGAGATGGAATGTGCTGTCCAGTAAAATGTCAACACCTAGAACTTTATTTTGGCTGAGTTCTGTCTTACTATATTTATTCCACACTTCTTTTTCTGTAGTCCAGCGCTCTGTTAATTACTAAACATATTTTTCCATCTTGTGCATATTTTTACAGCAGCTTTGGTCTGATTCTGGGTTAAATAACTGTAGAAATCAATGGCCTTTAAAGCTTTGACAAGTGACATTTAAACATCCTCCATATGACCAAGCTTAATTTAAGCCGAACATGCTTCAGTATACAGGATTCAAGGCTATTTCCTTTGGCAACAGCCTGGCATCTCATATCTTTGGGGGTGCCTCTATCTTAATTGATTGAATGTAAGTGTTAAAGGGGATGTCCACTTCATAATAAAATCTTACACCCAGTTCCTGGGGCCCCATGTAAATAAAAAAAAAAAATTATATTCACATGGTTTCAGTGCTGCATCCTTCTTGTCTTCTCTTTAAAAGTTTACAAGTAGCGGGAACCACAAAAATAATACAAAAAGGAGTACAAAACATGCATGAAAAACAAGATAGTATAATATACTTTTTTGTATTATAGAACAGGATATCAGGCCATTATGCATTAGAATAATGGGTTATTGTTACTGAAAACTCTCTCCTTATTGCATTTATAGTATTTGATCTATGCCTAGTGGCATGTATTGGATGTGGTTATATCTGTACTGATCTTGGATGGATATTCATTTATGCTATGGGGTGGAATTCTGAATCTGCATTATTTATATGGATTTTTGTTTTGTATTCTAGTCCAATACTTTCTCTGTTTATTTATGGTCTAGTGGTTCTTATGGAGAGAGATTTCCTGCCCATTGTAATTGTTTTTAATTATGTGAGCAATAACAAAGACTTATTCATTTTAAGTATTCTGGATGTACATTAAGAATATGCATGGTCTTTGTTTTTTTTTAATATCCTCTTATCTTTTCCTTACATTCTGCTTTCTTTGAACGGGCACGTCACCACTGCAGCTGCTTATTGGCTGCATTGGTCATGTGTCACTAATTTACAGCACTGTTCAGAAGTGAACAGCTCCAAATGGTGATATAAGCAGAGCATGTGACAGAAGCTACAGTGTGTCTGATCGGTAGTAGCAGAATGTAAACAGAAGACTGGAGGCAAGCAGCACTGGGACAAGGGAAAGGTGAGTATATAGTTTAGTTTTGTTTTTTTTTATAGGACCCCATGAGCTGGCTGTAAGATTTTATTACGAAGAGGACAACTCCTTAGGAAAGGACCTGTGGCAAATGTCTGTTTTAGGAAATACTTGTGTTTCCCATGAAATAACAATCTGTGGAATCTTTTATAATGCTGCTTTGCACTGTTTCTCTGTTATGCCTTCTAGAAATTTATTACTGAATCTGTCAGGTGGGTGTTACTAATTTGAGTTGTGTCCCTGCACAGTCTGACATTCTCCAATTAGTCCTGACAGTGAGTCAGTCTGCAGAGACACGCCCATTTCATAACTGGAAGAACTCCCACCTGACCGATTCACTAATACATTTCCAGAAGGAATAACAGAGGAACAACACAACACAGATAAGGTGACCCAGAATTGCTATTTCACAGGAAATACAAGAATTTTGTAAAACAGATATGTCAGGAGATGCTACAGGTCTTATTTTTATTTTTTTTACTCTGTGAATAAGGTAGAGGAGGAGGGTATCAAGTGGAAGATTCTCACTTTAGAAAACCAAGGAGCCAGGCACTGTTCAGTACATATCCACACTCTGCAGATTTGTTGTTAGGGTAAGTTCACATGGCATATTTCTGGCACATACCATTGCGTGCTTAAAAACGCATTAGTTTGCTGCTTAAAATGACATGTTTGCAAGTGTGTAATTTCAATAAGAAAACAAAGCACACTGGCCCAAGGCGGATTTCTGTCTCCTATATGCGACTAAAATAATTTTTGTCAGCACGGTGACCATGATGTTATACTGCACTGAATGAGTGCTGTACTTAAACATTGTTTAAAGCATATTGTGTTGAATACTTCAGTGAAAGTTACAAGCCAAATTATGTGCCAAAATATGTTGTGTGAAAATAGAGGTTGAGGTAGAAAATTCTACCTCTGAAAATCAGCAGTGCGGTAGATTGTTTGTAGGAATTTATGACTCTAAAAATCAGTTTAATTAGAAATTAGGTTGTATTGGCAGGAAGCCTGTGGTGGTTTCTATAGTCACTGTATGATAGTACTGTACAGTTACTGCTTTCTGGTAATAATTAGTCACTGTACAGCGGTAATATGTGCCCAATGTGGCTAATATTGCCATTGTAGGGTGATATTTGGTCATTGTAGGACAGCCTCACAAGCTTTCCTCTGCACACTGTGACTTCTGGCCGGCACATCACAGCCAGTGTCGGACGGGCCCAACGGAGGATCGGTGGATCCTCCAATGGGCCCCTGATTTGACAGAGCTGGGCATGCCGGGTCCCCATAGTGCAGAGGTCTCGCCACGGCCTTGTAATATTGAGCTGGGCAGCAAAGCGATGAAATGAGCTTATCGCGCCGCTGCCCCTCCTTGGCCGCATAGCCTTCACTCTGCTGGGCAGCCGAGGAGCTACCAGAGGAGTATCCCAGCGTTGGCGCCGTGATGACCTCACACCACCAGTGTCAGGCAGAAGAGGACCGGGCTTGGTTGGGAAGCAGTTAAGGTGAGTTTTAGTGGTTATTGTTTTTATTGGTGGTTACCTGCCAGAGGGGAGCTGTATATATCTGCCTGCCAGAGGGGAGCTATATATACCTGCCTGCCTGAAAGGAGCTGTATATAACAGCAGGACTGAAGGGAGCTACATATACCTGTCTGAGGGAACATATATATCTGCCTGCCTGAGGGGAGCTGTATATACCTGCCTGAGGGGAGCTATATATACCTGCCTGAGGGGACATATCTATATACCTGCCTTAATGAGGGGAGCTATATATAGCTGCCTGACTGAGGGGACATATCTATATACCTGTCTTACTGAGGGGAGCTATTTATATCTGCCTGAGGGGACCTATATATACCTGCCTGCCTGAGGGAAGCTGTATATACCTGCCTGCCTGCGGGGAGCTATATTTACCTGCCTGCCTGAGGGGACATATATACCTGCCTGCCTGAGGGGAGCTGTATATACCTTCCTGAGGGGACATATCTATATATCTGCCTGCCTGAGGGGAGCTATATATTCCTGCCTGAGGGGACATATCTATATACCTGCCTGACTGAGGGGACATGTCTATATACCTGCCTGAGAGGACATATCTATCTAACTGCCTGACTGAGGGGAGCTATATATACCTGCCTGAGGGGAGGGGACATTATCTATATACCTGCTTTACTGAGGGGAGCTGTATATACCTGTCTGAGGGGACATATCTATATACCTGCCTTACTGGGGGGAGCTATTTATATCTGCCTGAGGGGAGCTATATATACCTGCCTGCCTGAAAGGAGCTGTATATACCTGCCGGCCTGAAGGGAGCTACATATACCTGCCTGAGGGGACATATCTATATACCTGCCTGACTGAGGGGACATGTCTATATACCTGCCTGAGAGGACATATCTATATACCTGCCTGACTAAGGGGAGCTATATATACCTGCCTGAGGGGAGGGGACATTATCTATATACCTGCTTTACTGAGGGGAGCTGTATATACCTGTCTGAGGGGACATATCTATATACCTGCCTTACTGGGGGGAGCTATTTATATCTGCCTGAGGGGAGCTATATATATCTGCCTGCCAGAGGGGAGCTATATATACCTGCCTGCCTGAAAGGAGCTGTATATACCTGCCGGCCTGAAGGGAGCTACATATACCTGCCTGAGGGAACATATATATCTACCTGCCTGAGGGGAGCTGTATATACCTGCCTGAGGGGAGCTATATATACTTGCCTGAGGGGACATATCTATATAACTGCCTTAATGAGGGGAGCTATATATAGCTGCCTGACTGAGGGGACATATCTATATACCTGCCTTTCTGGGGGGAGCTTTTATTTTTTTTCCTGGGGGGAGCTATAATCCTGCCTGCCTGGGGGAAAGCGTATTACCTGCCTGCCTGAGGGGGGCAAAAATTTTACCGCCTGCCGGGGGACAAAATATCCCGCCTGCCTGGGGGGAGCTGTATATCCTTCCTGAGGGGACATATCTATATACCCTGCCGCCGAGGGGAGCTATATTTCCCCCTGAGGGGACATATCTATATACCCTGCCTGACGAGGGGACATTCTTTTTACCTGCCTGAGGGGAATTTCATATACCTGCCTAAGGGGACTATATATACCTCCCTGAGGGGAGGGGACATTATCTATTACCTGTTATGAGGGGAGCTGTATATACCGGTCTGAGGGGACATATCAATCCCCTGCCCGGACTGAGGGGATATTTAATCCTCCCCGGGGAAAGGGGACCATATCTATTACCTCCCGGGCTGAGGGGATATATCTTATACCTGCCTGACTGGGGGGTATATTATACCTGCTGGGGGGGTTTAAGTAATCCCCTTCCCTGAGGGGACATTTTCTATATCCACCTAACTTAGGGGACATATTTATAAACCTGCCTAGCTGATGGGACCTATATATACCTGCCTAACTTATGGGACCTATATATACCTGCCTAACTGATGGGACCTATATATGCCTGCCTAACTAAGAGGACCTGTATATACCTGCCTAAACTGAGGGAAAACCAAATATGCTTCCTATTGATGGGAAAATTAGAACTTCCATCGGAAGGGGGCTAAGAGAACGAGGGGACTTGTATACCAAAAAATTTAAGGAGTTGCGGGAAAAAGTGAGGATTCAAGATATCTGTCCCCAAATCTGCAGGGGGAGGTTTTGATAGATGTCATATTGTAGTGTGGACAAGTGGGGGAAAAAAAGGAACGTGAACGACTTGATGCAGAAACATCACCTGTGAGCCACTAAATGACCTGAACGGTAATTTATTTTATGGTGCAAAAATGTATGGTTTAAGTCGTAATGGTTGTAGCCGGGATTATTCAGTCTCTTATAGGGTGATATGTGGTCATGGTGTGGGAGGTATGATTCAGTTCCAGTGGGGGGGTGATTTTTGGGGTTTTAAAAGGTGTTGTAGTATTATTCATCATTTTGTGGGGGGGATATGTATCCGGTGTGGTATTATTCAGTATTTAGTGGGTATGTGGTCCCCTGGTGTGGCTGTATTATTCATTATTATGTGGTGGTGAAGTGGTATAGGGGGGGGGGGATTCAGTCACTGTGGGGGGGGAAGGGAGGTTTTTTTTTTGGCAGCATTATTTAGTCCCTTTTTGGTGGTGATATGTTTCATGGGTTGTTTTTTAAATTTTTGTGATTATGTGGTTGTCATATGTGGTTTATGGGTTTTATTTATTTAGTGATTATGGGTTTTTTTATATTTGTGGCCCCCGGTGTGGAGGTATTATTTATCCCTATGGATGGGGATAGTGTTTCGGTTGGGGGTATTATTAGACTATGCGGTGGGGATATGGGGGTTTTATGATGTTGCAGTATTGGTCTTAAAATTTTGGGAATTTTAGCCCTTGGGATTGGGGTTTTATTTTAGCAGTGTTATTTTGGTTAACGTACGACCCCTTATTTAGTGGCTTTATAGCGTCTTTTTTTAAAAAGTTTTTTGATATATTTTTTTTTTTTTTAAAAATGGTTTTTTTCGGGGAGGGGGGGCATATATCTTTAGGTCCCTTTTATGTTCACCACCCGCGTTCTGCTGCAGTTAAGTTTTTGGGGTACTCAGAAGTCCCGCACACCATCTTTTTTTTCAGTTTTGTGTGATGATGTCATCACATCGGTTTGTATAAATTGAAGGGAGACCGTGTGGGACACTGTACAGGTGGCGGAGACAGCGAAGCAAAGTGGGCCCCTAAAATCAACGCCTCTGGTGGGCCCTAGGCACCCCAGCCCGACACTGATCACAGCAGCTCTTTTTTTACCTTCCCTCTGCTCACCTGCCTTGCGCTGGGAACTTTGATCTTCAGGCTGGTACAACTTTTCTTCCTCACAGCACTTTGGCCTTGGACTGTTGGCCCCGGCATGGCAGCTCTGTTCTTACTGTTACCGGTCCCCAGCCACCTCAAATGTAAAATACAGTAATTTACTTTATCAGAACTCATACAATTAGTACGTGTGGAGTATGCTTGCATTTGTAGTTGTGGACCAACAAATATCAGCATGCCAAAATTTGTCAGCTGAAATGACATTTAATAAATCTACCTGTTCTGACTTACAATCAAATCCAACTTAAGAACAAAGTTAAAGTCCCTATTTTATTGGTAACCCGGGGTCTGCCTGTATTTAGGCATGCACTGCCGTTCTAGCACCACTCCTAAAATCAAAGTTCAGTAGACGATTATTGTGCCATATTTTGGCTAAAGTAAATTATTAAGAAAGCCATTTTATGATCTATAAAATACAGAAATGTATTTCTTCTAGATCCCATGCACTTATCTACCCTAATGTATTGTATTGTAAAACACAATGGGCTGTATGTATGAATACTGTCTAGCAGTAAGACTGTCTTTGCTGCCCATAGAAACCAATCAGAGCTCAGCTTTCATTTTATATAGTGCTATGGAAAAATAAAAACTGAGCTCTGTTTAGTTATGGGCAAGGAAGACAATCATACGTACTAGACAGTTTTCATACATAAGGCCCATTATGAACACAGTTACCCTATCTATATAAGCTGGAGTGATGTCGGCATGCTTGCACAGTGCTGTCATTACTCCGTACTCTAGGGCCCGAGACAAAGAGATTTTCCAAAAATACATGTCCCAGCAAATCTAAAAGAATAATCTATAAACTGCCTTGTTAGAAATATTTTCTAGACATCCATGGTCCCATGTAATAACATGCTTTTTAAAGTATAGATTATCTGTTTAACAGAGAACAGCACATAGAGTACTAAATCGTGTATACAGCCTCTGTCATGGGAATCCCTACAAATCCATCCTACTGCCTGCTTTGCTACCTTTGTGGTTTACTACTTTTATTTCTACATGTTAAGGTCCATAATTACCACTAGGTGGAGTCATTGAGTCAGCAATGTTTAAAAGAAAACATGGCCATTTATGAAAGGACGCATTATTACAAATATGTAAACAGGGTAAATGTCTCTGGTCCATGACAGGATTATTTGCTTTCTGTGGGAATCTAATTTTTCCATTATACATTTCCTTTTTTTCAGCATGAATTTACTTCTGTTGTCAGGATGTTCTGCTAAAAATAGTTGTCTGCTACATATATGGGTCACAGATCTTGACTTAACATCAGCTCTTCTATTATAAATGCAAAGAAACATTCTAAAGCTTAAATGCCCAATAATGTGGAGAGGCTCCAAGTTTTCTGCATCACATGCAATATACCAATAATAGCTAGAGTCACGGTAAAGAGGGCTGAGAGTTAACAGTTTCAGTAACTAGTTCCCTGGGTTCTTCAACCTCTTTTCTGTCTGACTATATAAACTACCTACAGGGGGCCATATATACCTGTCTGCATACTAAGGGGGCTATCTACCAAGGTTACCTATATACCTGCCTACCTACTAATTTGATTTATATACCTACCTATCCTATCTATCTATCTATCTATCTATCTATCTATCTATCTATCTATCTATCTATCTACCTACCTACCTAATGAGGAGACCTATTATTATTATTATTATTATTATTTTTAAAGCACCATTGATTCCATGGCGCTGTTCATTCGAGGGGGTTACATACATTACATAAGTCAAACGAGTACAGTGATAAGGGATAAGACAATGTCACGACATAGGGAGAGGAAAGGACAATCTGACAGAGGGGCAAAGAGACAGGATGTGAGGCGCAGACATGTCTGTGGAGGAAGTAGTGACAAGGTTAGTGAAGGTAATAGGCAAGCCTGAAGAAATGGGTTTTCAGGTTGCTTTTGAAGCTGGTGAAAGTGGAGGAGAGTCTGATGTGTTGGGGCAGTGAGTTCCAGAGTGTGGGTGAAGCACGGGAGAAGTCTTGGAGACGGTTGTGTGAGGAGTTGATAAGGGGAGAGCAGAGGAGAAGGCCCTGTGAGGAGCGGAGAGTGCGTGAGGGGAGATATTTTGAAATTAGGGCAGAGATGTATGGAGGGGAGAGGTCATGGAGAGCCTTGTAGGTCATGGTTAGTAGCTTGAAATGAATTCGCTGGGCAATGGGAAGCCAGTGAAGGGATTGGCAGAGGGGAGAGGCAGAGGAGTAGCGAGGAGAGAGGTGGATAAGACGGGCAGCAGAGTTGAGGATGGATTGGAGGGGAGCGAGGGTGCTAGCTGGGAGGCCACAGAGAAGGATGTTGCATTAGTCGAGGCGGGAGATGACAAGGGCATGGACCAGCATTTTTGTAGAGTCGAAGTTGAGGAATGAGCGGATGCGAGAGATGTTTTTCAGGTGGAGGCGGCAGGCAGAGGTGAGGGTTTGGATGTGTGGTTTGAAAGATAGAGCAGAGTCTAGGATTACCCCAAGGCAGCGGACTTGCAGGCCGGTGAGAGTGTAGAGCCGTTGACTAAGATAGAGAGATCAGGGGCAGGGGTAGAGTTGGACGGTGGAAAGATGATGAGTTCTGTTTTCTCCACATTTAGTTTTAGGAGACGTGATGAGAAGAAGGAGGAAATGGAGGACAGACAGTCAGGGATCCGGGAGAGTAGAGAAGTGACATCTGGGCCGGAGATGTAGAGTTGAGTATCATCAGCATACAGGTGGTAATGAAAGCCATGTGAGGCTATGAGCTGACCGAGACCAAGGGTGTAGATAGAGAAGAGTAGTGGGCCCAGGACTGAACCTTGGGGGACACCGACAGAGAGAGGCCGGGTGGAGGAGGTGGAGCGAGAATGAGAGACGCTGAAAGTCCGATCAGTGAGGTACGAGGAGATCCAGGAAAGAGCCAAGTCTGTGATGCCGAGGAAGGAGAGAATTTGTAGCAGGAGGGAATGGTCGACAGTGTCAAAGGCAGAGGACAGGTCTAAGAGGACAGGTCTAAGACCTATATACTAGTGCATCTCAAAAATTGATATCAATAATTTAAGTCAAATCGAGAAACCCATAGACTCATTACAGTATGAACTACAAGGTTTAATATAATACATTTGTGAGCCCTATAACAAATAAAAAGATATTCCTGGAGAACCCCTTTAATTTTCAATCATATTGTAATTTTTTGAGAGGCACTTGTAACTACCTTAACCCCTTAACGACCTTGGACGTATGCATACGTCCAAGTCGTTTGGGGGTTCACACCTCCTGATGATCGCTCTAAAGCAGAGTTTGCGCGATCGGCGCGGGATGTCAGCTATATATTACAGCTGACATACCGCATCATCGGCCCCAACCCGAGATTACTCCAGGGAGGGTGGGGGGCGGTTAACCCCATAATTATCGCGACCGATAGGTCGCAATAATTAAGCGAGACGCAGGAGGAGATCGCTCCTCCTGCGTCTCTGTCGGCGGCAGCAGCTGCACGGATCGCTCGATCCGTGCAGCTCCTGCATTCTGACAAAACAGCACGACGGCACGAATGCCTTCCTGGTTGTCTGTGACGTCACGATGCCCGGGCCGTGCCATTTGGTATGGCCCGCATCGTGACTGACAGTTGCCATAGGAAACCAGTACATAGCAACAAGCTATGTATTTGATTCCTATGAATAAGGGATCTGAAGATCTCTCTTTTCAAATCCCCTATGAGGAAAATTAAAAGAAATGTGAAAGTGAAAAACAAGTAAAACACAAACACGAAAAAATAAAATAAAAACACGTACACCGCCCTTTTCCCCTTTACAATCGCCCCAAAAAAGATTTAAAATAAATAAAGTACCCATATTTGGTATCGCCGCATGCGTAACGACCAGCCCTATAAATCTGTCATGCTAATTAACCCGTGCGCTGAACGCCGTAAAAAAACAAAAAAAAACAAATTACATTATTAAGATTTTTGTACATACCGCAGCACATAAAATGGAATAAAAAGCGATCAAAAACTCCTATAAACACCAAAGTTGTAACAAAACGTCAGTTCATCCCGCAAAAAAAAAGTCCGTACACAGCTCTGCATATAGTTTCATAGTTTCATAGTTTGTAAGGCTAAAAAAAGACAAGTCGTCCATCTAGTTCAGCCTGTTGTGCTAAGGTGTTGATCCAGAGGAAGGCAAAAACCCCCAATGAGGTAGAACCAATTTTCCTCATTTTAGGGAAAAGTTCCTTCCTGACTCCAATCTGGCAATCAGAAAAATCCCTGGATCAATGACCCCTCCCTGAATCCTAGTCACTATAACTTGTTATATTATTACGCTCCAGAAATGCATCCAAACCCTTTTTTAACTGGGTTATTGAATTCACCATGACCAGTCCCTCGGGCAAGAATTCCAAGTCCACGCTCTTACAGTAAAGAACCCTTTTCTATTTTATGTAAAACTTTCGTTCCTCAAGACGTAAAGATCCCCCTGTTCTAGATCAGCCCTTTAAAAATAAATCTTGGGAGAGATCCAATTGCCCTTTGATGTATTTAAACATATTTATTATTCCCCCCGAAGCTTTTTTTTCTCTAAATAAAAAACCCTCTCTAAACTAAATAACCCTAAATAACCATTGGAGAAATAAAAAATTTAGGGTCCAAAAAACGCGATGCAAAATATTTTTTTTACACAAAAAAAACCTTTTTTTTTTTAAAAGTCTTCAACTAAAAAAAACTATAAAAACAGGAATCGCCACAACGTATCGACCCAAAGAGTAAAGAAACTTATCACGGATACTCACGGACACTGTTAAAAATAAAAAACCTACTAGGATTGCAATATTCTTCACTCTGCCTTTCCCAAAAAAAGGTTTTTAAAAGCGACAAAAAAGCCTGTCCCCCCAAAAAAGATACAATAAAAACGCAACTCATCCCCAAAAAAAGCCCCTACACAGCTCAAAACACGAAAATTTAAAATTATGGGTCTCAGACTATGGGGAGCCCCCAAAAAATGTTTTCCTGGGTGAATAAAAGTTTTTTTTTAAAAAAAGTAGTAAAACATAAAAATAACAAATTTGGGTGCGCTTAATCGCATCAACCTCTGAGAAATGCAGCTTGTCAATAACCGTACAGTACCGCTATAAAAAAAAAAAAATAAAAAAAAAACATCAAAATTGCCCCATATACCCCATAATGGAAACCAAAAAAAAAATCAAACCCCGCAAAAAACAAGCCCCAAAGCAACTCTGCCACAGCAAAATAAAAAAATTATGGCTCAAAAGGAAACATAAAAAAGCAATTTTTTTATAGGCATATTTCTATTGTGAAAAGTAATAAAACAGAAAAAAACATCGTATAACTCGAGTAAAGCCCCACCCCATTTACCGAGCACCACTTTTTCCACAAAAACCGGGAAAAACTTTTTTACCGAGTATAAGCCTAGGGGGGAAAATGCAGCGGGTACTTTGGGAATTTTAAAAATAAAATGATCCAAAAAAATTAATAGGCAGTTTAAGGGGCCCCCAAGGCAGGTTTAAAACCCGTTTTAAAATCCCCCCTAGGAATATAGGGGTAAGGCATTTAATTCCCCCAAACAATATAGGCTGGTATGACTTTAATGTCCCCCATAGGGAATATAGGCTGGGGGCATTTTAAAGCCCCATAGGCATTTTTAGGCACTATATGCCCCCCCACCAGGCTAAGCAGGTAATTTTCCCCCCTACCAGGCATAGCAGGTATAGGTCCCCCAGGGAGGTTTTAGGCAGGGGATAGGCATACTAGTAGGTATAGGTCCCCCCAGATGGCATACAGTATAGGTCCCCTAGGTTGGCTATAGGCAGTACTAGGCAGGTATTGGCAGGCTATAGGCAGTACTAGGCAGGTATAGGCAGGCTATAGGCAGTACTAGGCAGGTATAGACAGGCTATAGGCAGGTATAGGTCCCCTAGGCAGGCTATAGGCTGTACTAGGCAGATATAGGCCGGCTATAAGCAGGTATAGGCAGGCTATTGGCAGGCTAAAGGCCGTACTAGGCAAGTATAGGCAGGCTATAGGCGGTACTAGGCAGGTGTAGGTAGGATTTTAAAACAAAAAAACACCCACTTACCTCGATCCCCGCTGCTCCGTCTCCCGGGCGCGCTCCTCGGTCTTCTCGGCACAGGCGGGTGATGTCATCAGCCGCGCACGCTGGCAGCGTGATGACACACGCTGCCTGTGCCAGAAACTCCGGACAGCCGCGAGTCTGCGGCCGCCCGGAGTCCACTGTGAAGCAGGGCGCGCTCGCTCTCTGCTCAGCAGTGGTATCTCCTCTCCTGCATGCGCTCCGGAGGAGAAGAGATCGCTGACAGCGCACGGGGTCACCACAGTGCCTGAACGCTGTCAACTGACTCGGCCTTCAGTTATATGCGCTCCCTGAAGAGTCGCTCAAGTGCCGACAGTGATTCGAGTATAAGCCGAGGGGGGTATTTTTCAGCACATTTTTTGTGCTGAAAAACTCGGCTTATACTCGAGTATATACGGAATATAAAATCTATATCATTGTAACTGTACCGATCTCCATAGTAAAGTTATCCTGTCATTCACACTGCATGGCGAACGCTGTAAAATTGAAGCCCAAAAAACAATGACCGAACTGCGTTTTTTCCCCCCATTTTCATGGTCCAATGCTAAAAAAAACTATGCTAAAAAACAATGCTAAACCCCCCAGTAAGTAGATAGGTGCTGGAAAAGGATTCTAAATTGTTTGTGTGGTAAATTCTGCAGAGATGAGTCGTGGTCGGGAGAAGTTGTCATGGGGGCCTAGGCCAGATGGAGAAGAAAAACATAAGAGAATGACTCTCATCAGATGAGACGGCACCTGTGGGTTACTGGATGTAACTGCAGTTTAATTACTTATATATCTACAGAGTGCCTGTGTACTACTGGTATCTACAACTATCTGTTCACTGTATGGTGGTGAGATACAATCTGCAGAGCTTGTGTACAACTGGAAATACCACTAAATCGTCACTGTATGGTGGTGATATAAGTCTGCAGAACATGTGGTGGTTGTATTTGGTCATGGTCTAGCGGTATTATTTGGGCTTTTAAGTAGTAATATTATTGAGTCTTGGTATTGTAGGATTTTCTTTAGTAACAGCAGGGGCATAGCTACAGGGGGTGCAGAGGTAGCAGCCGCTACCGGGCCCTGCAGCTTGAGGGGGCCCAAAAGCCCTTCTGCCACATAAGGAGACGCCAGTATTGTAAATGGCAGATGGTAGCTGGGGGGGCCCATTTCACTTTTTGCACTAGGGCCCCGGAGCCTCCAGTTACACCTCTGAGTAACAGTCATATATATGGTATATTTGCTCCATGTAGTATAGGTTTATTATTTGGCAACTGTATGACTATTATTTAGGGGTATTACACTATCATATGTAGGTGAGTGGTTTTGAAAAAGTAAATCTGTCAGGGTCTATGTGGAATACACAAATTACTGACAGGAATATAAATTTTTTTCTCTGTAAAAATACATGTCGCTGTTCATGATGTGGTGTGAAAAATACTGTGTGAGCACAACCCTACTAAGCAAACTGTAACACAGATGGCCCAGGACCCAGACGTTTCAGGACCCTAGCAACGCCCCTGTCGAACAGTGCAAATAAATGAAAGTAAAAAAAAGAAACCTCAATCAGGTATGTACATTGAGAAAAAAAAACACGTTTTGTTCCTGCAGGGATTTGAACCTGCTGAAAGGCAGAGGTGTTAACTACTCAGCTACATTGTAACAACTCACAGCTCGTCACATAAACAGACCTTTGTTTGACTAGAGTGAGCACACTGTGGAAAAGGCATGGTGAAGTCAAGCCTGCTGAGTAATTTGATATGCATGTAATACCCCAGTACAGGGTATTCTAGTCTGTGGGGTTGAGTCAGGGATGCGTTCTTGTCACAGGTATATTATGTGTCAATTATGTGTATGTATGTAATGTGTTGTGTATCTGTGGTAAAGTGTTGTGTTGGTCCCTGTACCAGCAAGGGTTAAGCTGCTTGCCACCTCACACCAAGGGGGACATGTATGAAAACTATCCATGTCTAAGACTTTCTTTATTGCCCATAGCAACTAATCAATGCTTTCCTTTCATTTTTTCCAACACTATATGAAAGGAAAGGGGAGCTCTGGTTGGTCGCTATGGACAACAAAGAAAAGTCTTATACCTAGACAGTTTTTATACATGCAGCCCCAAGTGTTTCAACACCTATCTCCTAATTGGACAAGGGGCAAGAGAGGTTTCATGCCAGAAGAGGCAGTTGAAGGCAGGAAGATCAGTTGGGCTAACTTTAGGGAGTGAGTAGTGAGAAGGGTGAAGGAGACTGGTATGAAGTGCTGCTGTTTGAGGGTAGCTTAGAAAGAAGAAAGCTTCCCGGTCCACAACAATACAGTACTAGAGAGTTCAGTGTGGAGTATTACAGGTCCCAGAGGCTCTACCACAACCTGCAATAGGAGAGGGAGGATTACACTGGCATCATACACTGGGAAACTTCAAGTCTGCTACAAGGGGGATACAGACCACTACTCTCAAGAGGTTCACCATATTGCTGCTATGGGAAGGAGCTCCTGACACCTCATCATCCCGCTGGGCATTTCCATGTGGATTGGGAGAATTGTGTGTAAGAACTGGGACCCTGTTATTTCGCTGCTTACAAGTTAATTATCTTCATTAAGAACGGGCATTATTTTACCAACTACATGGCCTTTGCGTGCATGTCTGCTCAACTGCACCAACCACTACCATCTTGGATAGGCTGCACTACTATGACCACCATACACCAGAGGGTGTAACCCGGGGAACTTGTCCAGACCACTAACGACTCGGGTGCATTCCCCTCTCCTCTGTAATGCTGCACTCGATAGAGGCAACCCGGAGACGTCTGTACCGTGAAAACTACTATCAAGCATCAACAACTCAGGCTCGTCTCCCCCTTTGGCTTTCCCTGGGGTGCACTACACGAGGTTCAAATAAATCATACATGGCCCCTTTTGAACACACTAAAGTTAGAAGCAGGACAAACTAGGCATGAAATGTCTTTGTGGTAAATCCCCCTTAAAACATTAACTTATTTATAAACTGATGACAGCAACACATCTCAAAAAAGGTTGGACGGTGTCATGACTACCATTGTGTAGCAACACTCTTATTTTAACAACCGGCTATAAATGTCTTGTAAGTGAAGGGACCAAACTGCTGAAGCTTTGGGAGAAGAATGTTGTCCCATTTTTATCTGATGTAGGATTTTTGTTGCTGGGTGTTCTTTGACGGATTTTATGTTTAATAATGCACCAAGAAGGACATGTATGAAAACTGTCTAGATTTAAGACTTTCTTTGTTGTCCAAAGCAGCCAATCAGAGCTGCCCTTTCATTTTTTCAGAGCACTAAATGAAATGAAAAGGGAGCTCTGATTGGTTGCTATGGGCAACAAAGAAAGTCTTACACGTAGACAGTTTTCATACATGAGGCCCTTCAAATGTTTCCTATTGATGAAAGGTCTTGGCTGCAGGTAGCCAGTTCCACACCCGGACTCTTCTTCTGTGAAGCAATGCTGTTGTGTTAGATGCAGAATGTAGTGTGTTGTCTTGCTGAAATATGCAAGACCTTCCCCAAAAGAGAAATATCTGAATGGGAGCATATTTTTTAGAACCTGTATATACTGCTCAGAATTGATAGTGCTTTGCAAGATGTGTAAGCTACCCATTCCATAGGCACTAATGTGCCCCTATATCATCAAAGATGTGCTGATAACAAGCTGGATATTCCTCTCCGCTTGAGTCCTCAGGACAGGATGTCTGTGGTTTGCATAATGAATTAAAATTTTGATTCATCTGACACAGAACAGTTTTCCATTTTGTCTCAGTTTATTTGAAATCAGCTTTGGCCTAAAGAAGGTGGCAGTGTTTCTGGATTGTGTTGATATATAGCTTCTTCTTTGTCACACAGAGCTTTAACTTGCATTTGTGGGTTACATGGAGAACTGTGTTCTCAACGAGTTCTAAAAGTATTTGTATGATCAAATTATGCTTACTTTTAATGCAGTGTGAAAAGAGGATCACGAGAAGGGATGAGCAATATTATCGGCAAAAGTTGAAATCGGCACGGTTTTTAGGCTTATCGGAAATTTACGATCACGCCATTTTCAGCGTTTCCTGTCATTTTGACGGCCAGCCAATCAGCTCCGAGGATAGAGGGGGATGAGGAGGATGTACAACGTCACCACTTTGCGGTGTATGGATCTCCTTGGCTGCAAATCTCACGTGACCTCGTTTTATCTATGCAACTGCATTGCCAGCACCCCCCCGGAGCTTAAGCAAAGGGGGGACATGACTTTGGGAGGGGGGACCTAGAGCGCCTTTTATAGTATTTCAGTTCCTGTTATTATAGCTGTATGGATCTAGGCAGATGGAGTAGGTATGCTTAATGTTTTAATGTTATGAGCTTTGAGCAGAAGGGGACATGTTGTTGAGAGTGCAATCTATAGTGTCTGTATGCTCCTCTGGCTCTTGTCAATAAAGCTTCACAGATATGAGCTGTGAGGGGTAGTTGTGCTGCTAGCGGGAGGAGTAGGCAGAAGGGGATGATGCTACTGTTAGGAGGGTTTGGTTTAGGACTAGATATAACATCCTGTCAGCCCTTCTTCTTCCTCTTTCACTCTCTGGTAGAACTTGAGGAAACGTGTCTCCAGCCTCAGGGAAGTACATGCCGTGTTATCCCCTCACACCACACAAGATGGGGTCACACTCACCTCACACTGTATACAGTAGATAGTATGAGCTGTTTATGGCCTATGGGTAAATTATTACAAAGGAATTCATGTAGTCACATGTGTGAGGTGTCTGCTCCCTCACACTGCAGGCCTGGCTGGAGCTTCTGTCTGGTAGTGTGTATACACATCTGCTATTTCTGAGCTCTCTAGGGTGGAGCTGGGAGGCAGGGCCGGGACAAGACAATTTGGTGCCCTAGGCAAATGGGTCAAATGGCGCTCCCCCCCCCCCACACACACACACATAAAAAAAAATATTAAAAGTTCTAATCCCCCATTTGCCATTTTACAAATCAAAAAAATAAAATTAAAAAAAGTTACACATAATTGGTATCACCACGTACAATCCAATTTATTAAAATATAAAATCATTCATCCCGTATGCTGAACACCGTAATAGAAAAAAAAATCATTTTATGCTAAAATTTTGGATTTTTGGTCATTTCACAACAACTAAAATTGAAGAAAAGTCATCTGTATCCCAAAATGGTGCCAATAAAAAGTACCCATCAGCCTGTAAAAAATGCTCCCTCAGAGGGACAAACAAAAAAGTTATTGGCTGAAAATGTAAAGAGTAGAAGATGTTTTTTCTTTTTTACAGTACTAAAACATCATGAAACTCCTACATATTTGGTATTGCCAGACTTGAATCAACCTGCAGAATATAGAGAACACATTATACATACCAAAAAGTGAACGCTGTAAAAAAACAAAAAAAAAAACAAATCAAAAACAATCATGGTCGAAGTATGTTTTCTTTCCACATTTCACCCCACTTACAATCTTTTTGCAGTTTCCCAGTAAATTCTGTGGTACAATGAATGACACCATTAGAAAGTACATCTTGTCCCACAAAATAAAAGCTCTGATATATCTATGTAGATGGAAAAATAAAAAAGTTATGGCAGGGAGGAAAAAAAAAATAAAGAGCCATGTTATTATGACCAGCTGTCAGGAAGGGGTTAAGAGTATTTATTTTCCATGGCAGAGGTGGTGGAATAGGGGGCAGCAGTGAGGTAGTGATCGTGAACCTTTGAGGGCGCATCCCCACGGCACAGGACAAATACTGGTCGGTTTGCCGGATGGTATTTGTCCTGTTTTGCGCCCGTCTCCACGGCCGCGAGGGGACGGCTTTTCTCCGCGATGAGCGGAGAACTGCCCTCCCCCTCCACATTGAGAAGCACAGATTCTGTCCGAAAACTGGACGGAAGATTGTGCTTCTATAATGTTTTGCCGCCGGGCGGAAAACCCGTGCAGAGGGGACAGTGGGGACTGCTGCACGGGTTTTCCATAGAGCACAATTGTGCTCATTTTCCGCCGGTTTTTCAGCCGGTCTGAAAAACCGCAAACCGGCCGAAAAACCGTGCAGTGGGGACATGCCCTTAGAGACCAGGTGTCCAAACTGCAACCTAAAACCTACTTATTATCACAAAGTGCCAACACAATAATTTAACGTGATTATTGAGATGATGTCTGTTACCCATAGCAACCGATCAGAGCGCAGCTTTTATTTTTTTAGTGCAGTAGCAAAAATAATAGCTGAGCTCTTATTGGTTCCTATTGGCTGATTGGCTGCTGTGGGTAACAAAAGCAGACATTAGGCTATGATCACACGCGCTGTAATACATGGGTGTCTGGGGACCCTTCGTGCTGATGATTGCGCGTACTCCTGTTTGTGGGGGGGAGGGTAGAGGCAGTCCTCCGGCCCCATAGACTGTCATTACTAAATTGACATGTCACTTATCTCCCCGCGCGTATAATACGATCGTATTGTACGCGCGGGGGATGAGGTGTAAACTATAGTTCTATGAGAGCTATGGATTACCATGATGACTGGGGCGCATTTCCCCGCATACTAAGTACAGTACGCAGTGAAATACGCTCCAAAATAAGCTGTGTGAGCATAGCCTAAGACATTATAGTGTATGTATGTTATATGCACATGTGTTTACTGTATATTGCTATAATGCATGTATGATATATACTGTATATATACACATACATACATACACTGCATGTGTATATGTATAGAGAGGTGTATATATAAGGGGAGGGGTTCCAGTGAGTGTATATTCCTTCAGCCTGCCTGCTCTCTGAGTATGGAGCACTTCAGCTTTGTCCGGCCAGCAGAGAGTTAACACAGGGGCAGAGCTGAAGAAGCCACACTCAGGGGGCAGCAGCCAGCAGGGCTTATTGTGAACTGAAGACTCCTCTCCTATGTCACTGCTTATCAGGAGAGGTGTCATCAGTTCCCAAAGGATGATTAGTTCAGCTCACAGTTCAGGAGGACAGCAGCACTCACAGGCTCCGCTCCGGCTGTCTCTCTCCTCCCGTCCTGAAGAAGTAATTTGAATTGTGCTCTGCCGTCCGCCTTCTCTCTGATGCCAGAGAGGAGTTGCAGGGGGCGGCACCTGGAGTGACTGTGTCCCACTCTCCTGGCATGTTTGTGCTCACCACCGCTGCTGCACATGGAAAGCAGGGATGTGATGGGCAGGCAGGAGTCCTCAGGCTTCTGGTGCTGCAGAGCTTCTCACTGCGGACAGAAGACGGAGCCGCGCGCCGTGGAGGCAGGGGCAGGATGGGTAATGTGGGCGGCGTCAGCAGCAGACACTGACAAAGTGTAAAAGGTCAGTGGCTGCTGATTAGTGACAGGAGCGCTGCGGGCAGGCGCAGTGTCATCGTCATCAACAAATCCATCAGTGTTTACTTTACTTAGGTGCCGTGCAGCAGACAAACTAACTGCGCCCCCCTTCTTACAGGCAGAGGTGGCACCCTAGGCGACCACCTACCTTGGCCTTCCCGTCGTCCCGGCCCTGCTGGGAGGTCACATACACTGGAGATACTGGGGAGTGAAGAGCAGCCTGAAAGGAAGAGGGAGAACACAGACATGAGGATCAGTGTGGAAGCTGCACTGACTGCACAATCCTGTCAGTGCAGGACCCTGTGCTGGTGGCACTATGCTGGGTACAGGTAGTCCCCGGAGTCGATTGCTAAGCTCATATCAATCGACTTGAAGCCTTAACAACCGGCTTAACAACCGACTGGAGTCCGCGGAGTCGATTGCTAACTTTTATCAACTGACTTGAGCTGAGGCCTTAACAACCGGCTTAACGACTGTTAGCGACTTCACAACGCAGTAAATTATGTGTCCCCCAGTGAAGGTAATAGGGTCCCCCAGTAAGTTATACGTCCCCCAGTAGGTGGTTATGTGAGGGTTAATGCTAATATGTGTACATGTGTGTTTCAATAAGCTAAAGTTTGTTTATAAGAAAATACCAAGCTTTCCTCCTTATAAGACCATACAGATATCCATTTGAGGACGATGATTGTGCAGAATTGAGGCATTCAAGATGGCCGCGATTCCATGTATATATCCTGCCAACAAGTGACTGAGTTTCGACTACATGTCACAAGAAGCACTGACTGATACAACCAGAAATGTCATCTTCCTGGCAACTACTTTGAACCAATAGAGAACTTTGTGCTCAACCCCCCCCTATGGACTGTCCCACTGCGCATGTGCCCACGCATCTTTTTCTACTCGCATAAATATGTGTGCCGCGCTGAATAAAGTAGAGGAGTGCATGGATAAGATTGGACCAGAACAACGCGTCTGACTCTTTCTTTCATTGGCCGGCCCGTGCACTTAGACACTGATTTGGAGTACCGGAGTGGGAACAGGAGATCCATTGTCGCTTTATGACCTTGACAGTTATATACTTTATATGTCTCCCGGTAGGTGTGTAGTTTACATTTCTCCCAGCAGGTATATAGGCAGGTTATGGATCCTCCAGCAGGTATATGGGCAGGTTACAGGTCCCCTAGCAGGTATATAGGCATGTTACAGGTCCCCTAGCAGGTATATAGGTATGTTACAGGTCCCCTAGCAGGTATATAGGTATGTTACAGGTCCCCCAGCAGGTATATAGATAGCTTATAGGTCCCCCAGCAGGTATTTAGATAGCTTATAGGTCCCCCAGCAGGTATTTAAAAATAGCTTATAGGTCCCCCAACAGGTATA
Organism: Phyllomedusa bahiana; assembly: GCA_025379985.1. Classification (NCBI taxonomy): domain Eukaryota; kingdom Metazoa; phylum Chordata; class Amphibia; order Anura; family Hylidae; genus Phyllomedusa; species Phyllomedusa bahiana. The sequence goes on along the minus strand of JAODAL010020667.1, from coordinate 17 downwards.
TAGATAGCTTATGGCCC
>JAODAL010020666.1:0-68869 GCA_025379985.1 Phyllomedusa bahiana | reverse complement strand
CGGGGTCAGCCCCAAAGTTTCGGGTATAAAAACTACAACACCCCCAAATTTAGGGCCCAACAAAGGGTCAGAAAACCAGCCAGGTAAAACCTAAAAACACCCCCTTTTTTAGAGGAAAAAATTTGGGGTTGGTCAGGCCCCCAACCCTAAAGGTAAAAAAACCTTAAAAAACACCCCCCCTTATAGAGCCAAAAAAGGGGTCGGGCCACCAGCTCAGGTTTTAAAAAAAAAACCCATCATATAGAAAACACTAGAGGTCGGAAAACCAGTCAGGTAAAAACCTAAAAAACACCCCCCACATAGGGGTTTTCATAAACCAGTCGGGTTTCAAAATCACATTACAGTGAATCCCAGCTTTGATCCAATATAGAAGTAAAAAAAACCCCTAAAAATCGGGCCCTCCCAGAGACGCGTTCTATCTGAGGGAGTCTTTTCCTTTCTCTTGAGTCGTTTCCTTGAGTAGAATTAGGTACAAATTAGGTTTGTGGACCCCAGTTTTTTGGCTGTAGGTAGGTTTTGGTTGTCCCATTAGTTGGGCCCTTGTGGTAGGTGGTTCCCCCCGGGTTGGGAAAAAGTTAGGTAGTTAGGTCCCCTTTAAATTAGGCTGCAAGCGTTAGGGGCCTCCTTTGGGTTTGTTACGGCATTTTGGGGTCTTTTTATGTTTTCAAGGTTTAGTTGGGGGCCCCCTTTATCTAGTGTGAAAGGAAGTCGGGCCCCCACTCTTTAGCTAGTGTGTGGAAATTTTAGGGGCCCCCCTTTTAAAGGTTTGCCCAGGGGCCCCGGGTTTGTTAGTCAGGGCCCCCTTTTTTATGTAGCCGGGGGCCCCCCATAGTTACCCGGGGCCCCCCCCATAGTTAGCTGGGCCCCCCATAGTAGCCGGGGGCCCCCCTTTAGGTAGCCAGGGCCCCCCTTTAGGTAGCCAAGGCCCCCCCCTTTGTTAGTCGGGCCCCCCCCTTTTTTTGTCAGGCCCCCCTTTGTTAGTCAGGACCCCCTTTTTTTGGTCAGGCCCCCCTTTGTTAAAAAAGGCCCCCCTTTAGGTAGCCCAGGGGGCCCCCTTTATGTTCCCAAGGGGCCCCCTTTAGTGGCCAGGGGTCCCCTTTACGTAGCCGGGGTCCCCTTTGTTGGGTTGGGCCCCCTTTAGTAGCCCAGGGGGCCCCCTTTTATTTTACCCTGGAAAACCCTTGGGTTGCCGGGGGGCACCTTTTTTTGTAGACAGGGCCCCCTTATTTGCCAGGACCCCCCCTTTTGTTTGCCGGGGCCCCCTTTAGAAAGCCAAGGCCCCCCTAGAATACCCAAAGGGCCCCCCTTTAAAAAAAACCCCAGGGCACCCCTTTGGGAATAGCCAGGGGCCCCCTTAAAAATTCCCGGGGCCCCCCCTTTTGAAAAACCCCCGGGCCCCCCTTTAAAATAAGCCAGGGCCCCCCTTTAAAAATAGCAGGGCCCCCTTTTTTTATAACCCCCCAGGGCCCCCTTTGTGCCGGGGGCCCCCTTTAGTATAGCCGGGGCCCCCCTTTTAAATTTTGCCGGGGCCCCCCCAATTAGAAATGGGCCCAAGGGCCCCCTTTGTAGCCGGGCCCCCTGTGGGGTTGTTTTAAAAAAAAAAACAAAAAAAAAAAAACAGCCCCCTTACCTCGCGCCCGCCCCGGGCCCCCCCCCCCCCCGCCCCCCCCCCCCCCCCCCCCCCCCCCCCCCCCGGGATCTCCTCCCCGGGTCCTGTCGCCCTGAAATGGGGGGGGGGGCCAGTGAAGTGACGTCCCCGGGGCCCCCTACGCCCAGCAGTAGGGGCCGGCCCCCGGCGGTTTAAAGGCCAAACGCGTTCCCCTGCCGGGGAGATCACCCCGGGCGCAGCGATAGTGGCGCCGTGCTACTTTGGGGAAAACCAGAAAGCCCCGGGGAGTCGGGGAAACATTAGTCCCCAATCCCGGGCTGGTTCTGGGCGTTCGGACGGGGGAACCCGGGCGTTAAGGGACCGGTTGTGCGGGGGCCCCGGGGAGCGAGGGAAATGCCTCGGGGCCCCGCGGCTGGGGGGGGCCCCGGGGGGGGTTTCTCCGACCCCCCGGCGGCCCAGTCCAAGCCTGAACCTGGGGGGGGAAACAGAGAGCGGGCTGGGAAGGAAAAGGTGCAGGTCCTGGCCCCTTTTCCCCTTCCCATTCAGACATAATGGATTTGACAGAGTTAAAGGGGGGTTGTCCCATACATTGATTCACTTACCTCAGTCCTGTTTTTTGGGGTTTTTATTTTCAATTCAGGGGGTGTTTTTCGGGGTTCCATAGGCTGTAGTAGAAGGCCAGGTCTGTAGCTATTGAACCCGTCTGGCAGCCTTCCGGGGGAGATTTGGAAAAGGGCTGTAGCTATAGCGGGCCAGTGCCCGGCAGCCTAAACAGGAGGGATCCAAAACAGGTCTGCCGCTATAGGGAACCGGCTGGCAGCCAAACAGGGGAGATGGGGCAGGTCTGGGTTTTGGGTATAGCAAAAAAAAGGACTTTTGACATAAATTTCAAAATGACTTGTTTTTTTTCAAGATCGTTAAAAATTAAAAAAGCAATACTTGTAGTGAGACAACCCCTTTAAGGACAATTTTTCCTGTATCGTCACTCCACTGTGCGATCACCCAACTTCAAAATGTGCGGCCCAGTAACCCAGCCAAGTCTGAGACCCGTGCTACATGGTAGTGACCGTCACAGGGTCTCCCTCTATAGTGTATATACCCTGGACCCCGTGGTTTGATGTATCATGTGTCTTAGTTCTGTATCTGATTTCTTCACTGTTTGCAGCGAGGATGACATTAAGAAGATTCTGCAACTTGCAGAGATCAACAACTTAGAAGTAGTACCTCTCGTACCCGACAAATTTTGGGGACATTTGGGGGTTAAATTTATGGGTGTTTTTTTTTTCATGCGGCCCTAACCAGAAAAAAAAATTTTAAATTTTTTTAGGAATCCGGTTTGAGGGAAACTCAACTGTAGGACGTTACCGGATTACTTGAGAAAACATTTTACAATACGGGATGGTTTTATCAATTGAACTCCTGAGCATTACTGGGTGTCACTGGAATATTGCACGGGGATCACATTTATGGCTATGTACAGGTACAATAATTAAAATAAACCTAAATTTCGCTCTTCTCCTCTATCATATAATCCTATATATCCCAGAGCTCAGCTTCTCTCTTCTATCATATAACCCTATATATCACAGAGATCAGCTCCTCTCTTCTATCATATAACCCTATATATCCCAGAGCTCAGCTCCTCTCCTCTATCATATAACCCTATATATCACGAAGCTCAGCTCCTCTCCTCTATCATATAACCCTATATATCCCAGAGCCCCAGCTCCTCTCCTCTATCATATAACCCTATATATCACAGAGCTCCTCTCCTCTATCATATAACCCTATATATCACAGAGCTCAGCTTCTCTCCTCTATCATATAACCCTATATATCACAGAGCTCAGCTTCTCTCCTCTATCATATAGCCCTATATATCACAGAGCTCAGCTTCTCTCCTCTATCATATAACCCTATATATCACAGAGCTCAGCTTCTCTCCTCTATCATATAACCCTATTTTAATCACAGAGCTCAGCTCCTCTCCTCTTTCATATAACCCCATATATCCCAGAGCTCAGCTTTTCTATTTCTATCATATAACCCTATATATCACAGAGCTCAGCTTCTCTCTCTATCATATAACCCTATATATCACAGAGCTCAGTCCTCTTCTATCATATAACCCTATATATCACAGAGCTCATCCTTCCTCTATCATATAAACCCCATATATCAGAGCTCAAACTCCTCTCCTCTATCATATAACCCTATATATCCCAGAGCTCAGCTCCTCTCCTCGATCATATAACCCTTATATTTACAGGCTCGCTCCTCTCCTCTATAATATAACCCTATATATCAGAGCTCAGCCCTTCCCCCTATCATATAACCCTTATATCACAGAGCTCCCTCCTCTATCATATAAACCCTAAAAATCACAGAGCTCAGCTTCTCTCCTTATCTTTAACCCTATATATACAGAGCTCAGCTTCTCTCCTCTATCATATAACCCTATATATCACAAAAGCTCAGCTCCTCTCCTCTATCATAAAAACCCTTATATCAGCTCAGCTCCTTCCTCTTCATATTTTCCCTATATATCCAGAGCTCAGCTTTCTTCCTCTATCATATAACCCTATATATCACAGAGCTCAGCTCCTCTCCTCTTTCATATACCCTATATATCACAGAGCTCAGCTTCTCTCCTCTATCATATAACCCTTATTTCAACAGAGCTCAGCTCCTCTATCATATAACCCTATATATCACAGAGCTAGCTCCTCTCCTCTATCATATAATCCTATATTTCACAGAGCTCAGCTCTTCTCCTCTATCATATAACCTATATATCACAGAGCTCAGCTCCTTTCATAAAACCTATATATCACAGAGTCAGCTCCTCTATCATATAATCCTATATATCACATAGCTCAGCTTCTCTCCTCTATTCATATAACCCTATACATCACAAAAGCTCAGCTCCTCTATCATTAACCCTATATTTCACAGAGCTCAGCTCCTCTCCTCTCTCATAAAACCCTTTTATATCACACAGGAGCTCAGCTTCTCTCCTCCATCATATAACCCTTATATCCAGACTAGCTTTCTCCTCTATCATATAACCTAGATATCAGAGCTCAGCTCCTCTCCTCAATCCTATAACCCTATATATCACAGAGCTCAGCTTCTCTCCTCTATCATATAACCCTATATATCACAGAGCTCAGCTTCTCCCCCTCTCTCCTACCTCTGGGACCTGCATCTGTCTTGGGAACAGGCCCCCAAAAATCTCCGTTCAGAATGGAGAGTAGGTTGCACTTGCGGACAACTCTCCATTCTGTTGTACTGGAGGAATACAGCCGCACATATCACCACCCTATACTCCGAACTCCCAGCGTTTTGTGCATGCGTTTTGTTTGGACACTCTCAGGGGGCCTGATCCTGAGATAGGTGCATGTGCCAGAGCTAGGACCAGTACCTATCGCACTTTGATGGCATATTTCATGGATATGCCTTCAAAGTGCCAGATGGGAACACCCCTTTGATCTTCATTTTACATTATGTTGGGTGACATTTGGGGGTATTTGTAACCAATTACTAGTCTTCCATGGAGTTATGGTTTCAACATACAATGGTCATCCCACCACTGTTTAAAGGGGTTGTCTCATTACATTGATTCATCTTACCTCAGTCCTGGTTTCTTGGTTTCACTTTGAATTCAGGGGCGTGTTTACTGGCGTCTACTAGGCTGCAGTAGAAGCCAGGTCTGTAGCTATAGCAACCAGCGCTGGCAGCCTATCGCGAGAGATCAAACAGATCTGTAGCTGTAGCAACCAGTGCTGGCAGCCTATCAGAATAGATCAAACAGGTCTGTAGCTATAGCAACCAGTGCTGGCAGCCTATCAGAATAGATCAAACAGGTCTGTAGCTATAGCGACCTGAGGAGCTGATGCAGCCCATACAGGAGGGGATATCTAGGAATAGGTAGGACACTGTTAATGGACACATGTTGCAAAGTGACTTGTTTTTGCAAGATCTTTAACATAAAAAGCAGCGATCCTTGTAGTGAGACAACCCCTTTAATATTATATGGTGAGGAACCACTGCAGATGCAAGGCAACTGTACCACCCCATGTGCAGCTGAGCAACTCTGTAACGCAGTACCACCAGGAATGCAGGGACTATGTGTATATAGCATTCAGTGCTGCATTCACACCTGTATCCTAGCAGCACATCCTGTGTGTTATATAGGAAAGCCTTGAACTTTCCCAGCGCTGTACTCTGCACCCTCTCTCCACTCCTATAGTCGTACCTACAGGGCAGAGGGATATTTACATACTCCGTGCCACCAACGTTACACTTATCAGGTTTTACCGGATTCATGGAACTTGTTTGCATTCATCCATAGGAATCTAAAACTTGCACAAGTGCTGACTTATAAGGAGGGCAAAGGGGACTTTAACATTTTGGGGCCTTTACCTTTCAGTTTCCTCCAGTGATTTCTAAACAGCGACTTTCTTTCTTTTAACATGGTGTCATTTTTAAAGGGGTGTTCCCACCATACACATTGATGACCTATAGATAGGACACGCCATCATTGTATAACAAGTGCAGGACCCACCTCAGGGAACCACACTGTCTCGAGAACGAGCCCCGAAACCGCTCTGTTTTGAGCGGAGAGAACTCGCCCAGTCATTGAGAGAGGTTTTGTGGCTCGTTTTTGGTGCAGGTCCCAGCGGTGCCACCCGCCCCGACCACACATTGATGACATATGTTCTTGTTTTGCCATCAATGGGCCTTATGTGTGAAGACTGTCTTTGTAGCTCATAACCACCAGTCAGAGCTCATAGCGACCAATCACAGCCTATAGCAACCAGTCAGAGCCCACAGCAACCAATCAGCCCTTATAACGACCAGTCAGAGCTCATAGTAACCAATTAGAGCCCATAGCGACCAGTCAGAGCCTATAGCAACCAGTCTGAGCCCATAGCAACCAATCAGCGCTTATAACGACCAGTCAGAGCTTATAGTAACCTATTAGAGCCCATAGCGACCAGTCAGAGCTCTTGGCAACCAGTCAGAGGTCATAGCGACCAGTCAGAGGTCATGGCGACCAATCAGGGCCCATAGCAATCAGAGCCCATAGCAACCAATCAGAGCCCATAGCAACCAATCAGAGCCCATAGCAACCAATCAGAGCTCATACCAACCAATCAGAGTTACACTTTTATTTTTCCAGAGCGCTATATGAAATGCAAACTGATCTCTGGTTGCTATGAGTTCTGATTGGTTGCTATGAGCTCTAATTGGTTGTTATCGGCTCTGATTGGTTGCTATGAGCTCTGATTGGTTGCTATGAGCTCTAATTGGTTGTTATCGGCTCTGATTGGTTGCTTTGGGCTCTGTTTGGTTGGTATGGGCCCTGATTGGTTGCTTTGAGCTCTGATTGGTTGCTATGGGCAACACAGACAGTCTTGCTGTAAACCAAAAAAGGAATAAATATGGAGGACTATATGGCATATAAATGGATACCTCTTTATTAACCAAGTACACACATATTATAAAAGACGATAACAACATATTCCAGGTTAAGTTCTTGTGAGGGCAGGTAATAGTATAAGAATAGTCATATGATGTCAACGCTCAATAATCAATATGCACAGAGGTAATAGAACCAGGCGTAAATAAGAGAAAAGCAAATTGTAAGGGTAAGTTCACACGGCTGGTTTTGACGCTGTTTTCTGTGCTGTTTTTGGAGCGTTTCCTCACCAAAAAAAGGTGTAAAAAAGCCTCCAAAAGGCCCAGTTCATTTTCATTGATTTCTCTGCGTCGCGTTGGGGCATCAGGTCTTCTATTAATATGAGGAAAACGTATTATTTACTATTATAGTTTTGCTTTTCTCTTTTTTTTATCCCTGGTACTGTTAGGGCCCGTCCCCACGGCACTGGTTTTCAGTCAGTTTTACAGACGGTTTTCGGATTTGGGTACCATCTGTAAACCGACTGTCAACCTTTTACATTGAATTAAATTGAAAATCCGTGCAGCACTCCACACTGCACGGATTTTCCGTCGGACGGTTTTTGACACCGCCGGCGGTCCGAAAAACTTACAACATGTTCATTCTTCTACCCAGTTTTTAGGCAGAACACGAACATGTGGGTTCAAAGGGGGACAACTTGGATCCGCAAAACGTAGACAAAAGCCGCCCCCCTTGCGTGACAAAAAAGAAAATACTGGATGGAAAATCCGGCTGGTACTTGGTCTTTGCCGTGGGAACGCACACTTACCTTTTGATATTGATTATCGGGAGAAAAATACATATGACTATTTTATACATTTATTTTGCCGGGAAATATTTTGCTATTGTCTCTTATCTTTTACTTCTCTAATAAAGATTAATGGATTTTTTATGGCATATAGTCCTCCGTATTTCTTCCTTTTTTTGGGTTTTTTAAAGGCTAACTGGGGTAAAACCATTGCCTTTGTAGGTATTTGTATTTATTGGGGGGTTTTGGTACCTCCCCCTGATACCCACCAAATTTTCCCTTAGGAGTTTTTTTTGGGTTTAATGAAGCCCACTGTGTATGGTAGGGATACCCGTTAAACCCATGATTCTTTACCAGTTGCCCCTTCACACATTAAAAATAAGTGTTTATCTTTTTCTTATCGGTAGCCGTCCTCCCTGTACTATGGACTACAGGCAACTGGGGTTTTCCCTATGTGGTGACCCGGGATTAAGCATGAGGTCTCAAGAGGATTTGAAAGCCTGAGGTGCATCTTGGGGGGTCTGAAGTTACCGTGTGAGGGACCCCTTGGTAGATGGCACTTGCACTGCTTTTTAAACTTTTACCCCCTTTGAGCACACACCTCTGTTACTTGACCTACTGCACACGTTCCTATTCATTATTTTTTAGGTCCCTCTGATTACTGTCACTTGGTTGACGCTCGGCCTTGTCACCTGAGCTGATGTCAGGAGCAAGAATGGGTCTCCCCCTTGTCACCTGAGCTGATGTCAGGGGCAAGAATGGGTCTCCCACCCCCCCTCCCTGTACCCTGACTGATTTCAAGAAAGAATGGGTTCCCCCTTCGTACCTGACCTGATATCAGGACAGAAGGGGTTTTCCCCCCCCCCTCCCTTGTCACCTGAGCTGATGTCAGGAGCAAGAATGGGTCTCCCCCTTGCACCTGACTAAATCAGGGGAGGAAGGGGCCCCCCCCCCCCTATCCCTAGGATGCCAGGACAAAATGGGTCTCCCCCCTTGTCACCTGAGCTGATGTCGGGGAGAAGAATGGGCTCCCCTCTCCCCCCCCCCTGGTCACCTGAGCTGATGTCGGAGCAAGAAGGGGGTTCCCCCCTCTCGTCACCTGAGGTTTTCGGGAGCAAGAAGGGTCTCTCCCACCCCCCTTGTCCCCTAGCTATTCAGGAGCAAGAAGGGGTCTCCCTCCCCCCCTTTTTCAGAGCGATGTCAGGGCAAGAATGGGCTCGCCCCCCTTTTTCACCTGACTGATTCGGGAGAAAGAAGGGGTCTCCCCCTTGTCCCCTACTGATGTCGGGGGCGGGAATGGGTCTCTCTCCCCCCCCCTTGTCACCTGGTGATGGCGGGGACAAGAAGGGGTTCCCCCCTCTTGTCACTGACTGATGTCAGGGGCAGGAATGGGTCTGTCCCCCCCCCCCCGTCACCTGAGTGATGGCGGGGACAAGAAGGGGTCCCCCCTTGTCACCTGAGCTGAGTCGGGGGGCAAAAGGGTCTCCCCCCCCCCCTTGTCACCTGAGCTGATGTCAGGAGCAAGAATGGGTCTCCCACCCCCCCTCCCTTGTCACCTGAGCTGATGTCAGGAGCAAGAATGGGTCTCCCCTCTCCCCCCCCCCTTGTCACCTGAGCTGATGTCAGGAGCAAAAAAGGGCCCCCCTATTGTCCCTGAGTGATGTCAGGGGAAAGAAGGGGTCCCCCCCCTTGTCCCCGGGGCTGTTTGACGGGAGAAGAAGGGGTCCCCCCCCCCCTTGTCCCCTGACTGATGTCGGGGGCAAAAAGGGGTTTCCCTTTTGTCACCTGACTATGTCGGGGGCAAGAATGGGTCTTCCCCTTTTGGGTCCCCTAGCGATGTCGGGGAAAGAAGGGGTTCCCCCCCCCCCTTTAAACGTGAGCGATGTCGGGGAGCAAAAGGGGTTTTTCCCCTGTTTAAAGGATTTTTCCCCGGGATCAGAGTTAACTTCTTGGGCCCTAAAAAAAAGGAAATGGGACCCCCGTTACCATGTGCCTTTTACAAAACGTGTCTCTTATGGCAGAAGGGCTTTTGGGCCCCTCAAAGGGGGGCCGGGTACGAACTATCTGCTGCACCCCTATACTACGCCCTCCCGGGAGTTAAGACACTTTTTGGTCATCAAGGCAAAAAAAAAAAATAAATTTAAAGGGGCTTTTTCTCCCAGGGTTTTATTGGCGGTTTTTTTTTTTTTTTTTTAAAAAATTATTATTATTTTATTTTTTTTCTTTTGAAACCTGAAAGTGCAAGCAATGCTCCCCGATAAACTTTAAAAGAAAAAACCAGCAGCGTCCCCCACACAGATTTTCCGGGAACATTTTTGACACCGGAGACATAACGAAAGACTTAAACTGTTTTATTCTTTTGTCCAAAAAATTCCGAAAAAGGGACAGCTTGAATCCCAAACCACGGACAGAAGTCGTCGTCCTACATGTAAAAAAAGATCAAATACTGGTCGGAAAATCCGACCAGTATTTGGTCTTTGCAGTGGGAACGCTCTCTAAGGTTCATACTTACCTCCCGGACTTTTCCATCCAGTCCCGCCGGCCGCTTCCTTCATCCCGATAGTGACTGTTCATTGTTCCCATGACAGGTGCAGACAATCACAGGTTACAACATCACCTGCACAACGCTGTGGCTGGATTGCTTCACCCGTCCATGAGCAATGACCATTCACTTTTTTTTTTACCGGAATGAACAGAACGAGCGCCGCAACTGAGCGAGAGCTTCCGGGAGGTAAGGATGATTCTTATCGTCTATTTTTTATCACGCCACGACTGATCAACAAGCTTTCTTCACTCTTGACCTTTTCAGAGGCGGGCTTTCGTAGACTTTTCCCTTTACCTTTTTGTGTGACCTTGCACTTTCTAACCTTGGGGGGGGACCCTGTACCGGGGTGTCATAGGATTGCTATGATAGGTTCAGGTTCGACATTTCGGACTCACCCCTTTCTGAAGAACAGGCCCCCGAAAGTCTCTCAAAGTAGGTTGAACCTGTCTGGTTGATTTCAGTGGAAGTTCCAAGAACAGATGAGGAAGCTGTTTTTCTGATACAGAGCGCCACATCCCATACCTACCAACTTTTAGAGATTGCAAAGAGGGACACATCAGGCCACGCCTCTAACCACGCTTAAACACATTATATCACACCAAGACACACCCCTAACCACGCCCAAACACATTATATCACACCCAGACATACCCCTAACCACATCCAAACACATTATATCACACCAAGACACCAACCTAAACACTCACAAATACAATATCAAACCAAGACACACCCCTAACCATGCCCAAACACATTATATCACACCCAGACATACCCCTAACCACACCCAAACACATTATATCACACCAAGACACACCACTAACCACGCCCAAATACATTATATCAAACCAAGACACACCCTTAACCATGCCCAAACACATTATATCACATCAGGACATACCTCTAACCACGCCCAAATACATTATATCACACCAAGACACACCCCTAACCACACCCAAACACATTATATCACACCAAGACACCCCCCTAACCACGCCCAAATACATTATATCACACCAGACATACCCCTAACCACGCCCAAACACATTATATCACACCAAGACACGCCTTTTTATACAGCTAAAAAGGGACACATTTTCAGGATTGCATTGTATCCAATGATGAAATATTAAGTTATGAAATATACAGCGAGGAAGCAATCAGATACTTTTTATAGCAATATAGTCAGTTTATTGATGCAAATCTATTTCCCAAATGAAAAAGAGGGACATTTATAGAGATAAGAGGGACAAGGGTTAAAAATAGGGACTGTCCCTCCAAAATAGGGACTCTTGGGAGTTATGACATCGTGTGCATTGATATAGCGACTCTTACTTACATCAGGGACACTTCTCCAGGCTATGTACTAAAATGGTTAATTCTATACATTAAGTACTGAAGCATGACAAGTACATAGGTCTGAGAGAGTTGGATCGATACCCCAACAGCGTGAACCCTCACAATGCCGAAACCATGCCACTGGTCAAAATTATCCTCACGCAAGTTCTTGAAAAGCATCCAACGAGCAGCTGGGTCCATATTGGATCTGATGAGGTAAGAACACTTCACCTGCTTTCACAACATTGCCATAAAGTATATGCAATAAGAAGGATATGTTTGGCTCTGAATATATTCAAATAACCCGAAGGAAGGAAAGCGAGGAGTCCAGCGCCACCTATTGGAAGTGGTATTCCTTAAAGTCACATCTGACCCAAAAAAAGAGCCTTGAAATATAATTAGGAGTTTAAAGCAAAGCTGTTTTGGGGTGTGCAGAGCAGGGGGAGAGGATTTAGACCTAGTTCACTGCTTCTTTTGAACTATGTCTAAAGTCTGTCACCCAGCCAGCCAGAACCCTGCTCTGCACTGAGGAGGTGCAGCCACCCACAAACACCCCCAAACTGCTCCAGAACGGTTTCACAGGTCCTCTTTAATTTCTTTATCATCTGACCACACCATAAGCCGTGTTATACCAAGCCAGAGGGCCTGCTGTGGCACAGTTACCACCCATTCACCCAAGCCCCCTAATCACCATATACAAATTTGACGTCACCGACCCCAATTTAATGACTTCTTTTTTAGCTGCCCTAATAGACGCCTCATCCTACCACCACTTCAAATAGGAAAAGGAGCTCAGCAACATGGGGCGGGCAGGTGGGAAACTTTGTCTCTTAGCACCCTCCCCCTAAACGCAACCCCCCTCCCCCTCCCGTGCCTTGGAAGTACGCGCTGATCAGCTGTGTGAACATACCCTTAGGAGGTCCTGGTGGGAAAGGACTTCCTCTTTCTCGTTTCCCCTCCAATGTCACAGCTGCTCTTTCTGCCACTATGATGCCCATTATGGCCAACCTCTCAAAAACTAGCAATCCCCACTATGTTGTACTTCACTTCTCCCCATGTCACGAGCCCCTCTCTTACGCCTCTGGAGGCTTCCTAAAATGACTAACTGTCCTCCATTATTATAGGTTTACCACCTGGGAGAAGGGCAGGATTCAAAGTCCTGGCTAAACAGTAACAAGGGAGACCTGGGCAAGATGTTCCTCAATCACCTGAAGAGTGTGGTCGCCTTCGTGCACGCTCAGTTCCCTGAGAAGAAGCAGCTCATGTGGGATGATATGCTGAGGAAGCTGAGCATACCGAGCATCAAGGGTGAGAGTCATGCGTCCACTTATTGAAGAAATGGCAGACTTGCAAAAACGGTAGCCAATCAGAATGTGCAGCTGGTGGGGATATAAGAAATGATAGCCAATCAGAATGTGAAGTGGTGGGGATATAACAAATTGTAGCCAATCAGAATATGAAGTGGGGGCATATAACAAATGATAATCAATCAGAATGTGAAGCAAGTGGGGATGTAACAAATTTTCAGCCAATCAGAATGTGAAGCGGGTGGGATATAACAAATGATAATCGATCAGAATGTGAAGAGGGTGGGGAGATAACAAATGGTAGCCAATCAGAATGTGAAGAGGGTGGGGAGATAACAAATGGTAACCAATCAGAATGTGAAGCGTTGGGGATATAACAAATGGTAGCCAATCAGAATGTGAAGCGGTGGGGATATAACAAATGATAATCGATCAGAATGTGAAGCGGTGGGGATATAACAAATGGTAGCCAATCAGAAAGTGAAGTGGTGGGGATATAACAGGGTGGGCAGATAACAAATGGTAGCCAATCAGAATGTGAAGCGTTGGGGATATAACAAATGGTAGCCAATCAGAATGTGAAGCGGTGGGGATATAACAAATGGTAGCCAATCAGAATGTGAAGCGGTGGGGATATAACAAATGGTAGCCAATCAGAATGTGAAGCGTTGGGGATATAACAAATGGTAGCCAATCAGAATGTGAAGCGGTGGGGATATAACAAATGATAATCAATCAGAATGTGAAGCAAGTGGGGATGTAACAAATTGTCAGCCAATCAGAATGTGAAGTGGGTGGGGATATAACAAATGGTAGCTAATCAGATCATTGCAATGATGACAGCAGCAGCAGATGAGTGTGCTGAGCATGTGGGAGGCAGTGACCTAGGCACTTTTTTTTGTTGCTGACATACAACTGTGTATTCACTATGTATACAAAAGTTCATGGTCACAAACTGATAATAGAAGGAGCACAATCCTACAGCAGCACAAAGTATTTAAAAAGATGATCAGGAAATGATCTGTGATTATGTTGCTAAGGGTAGAACTGCACATGATAACGGGGAGACAAATGAAGACATGTGAGAGGTTATGGATGTACTGCGGATCCAGCTCTGCAGCAGATATACAGAACACAACAGGCTAAGGATTGCAGTAGCACAGAGTATTTCAGGGTATGAATATACTAATTTTGCAGAAGGCGGTGACTTGATGACTAATGTTATGTTATGGAGAACAAGGATGCATTTTATAGGCCTAGTGTCATGATGGAAAAAGTGTGCATTAGGTAAGGTCATAGACTGATAATGTTATGAGGCTCTACAGCAGCAGCACAAAGTATTTCAGTGTATGACTGTGCTGGTTTTGCAGAAGGCAGTGACCTGTCCACTCATATTATGTTACTAAAGACAGTGTTGTATTTTAAAGGGACAATGTAATGATATGAGAAGTGGATTGGAGTAACTCAGGAATTGATGATGTTAATAGGATGTGCAGCAGCACAAAGTATTTCAGTGCAGGAGTATGCTGATTTTACAGAAGGCAGTGACCTGTTGACTAATTAATATTATGTTACTGAGGACAGGGCTACATTTTATAGGGATAGCTTCATGACGTGAAAAGTGGATCAGGCAAGACCATAGATTGATATTGTGAGGATGCTCTGCAGCAGCACAAGGTATTATAGTGTAAGAGTGTGCTGATTTTTCAAAAGGCAGTGACCTGTCGACTAGAATTATGTTACGGAGGTCATAGTTACATTTCATAAGGATAATGTTTTGATGTGAAAATTAGATCAAGGAAGGTTATTAATTGATAATTTTAAGGAGGCTCTTAAGCAGCACAGAGTATTTCAGTGTATGAGTATGCTGATTTTGCAGGAGGCAGTGACCTGTTGAATAATATTATTATGTTACTGAGGACAGGATTACAGCGTTGTGATGTGAAAAATGGATCAAGTAAGGTTATAGACTGATAATGTAAAGAGGCTCGGCAACCGCATAAAATATTTCAGAGTATGAGTGTGCTGATTTTGCAGGAGGCAGTGACCTGTTGAATAATATTATTATGTTACTGAGAACAGGGTTGCAGCGTTTTGATGTGAAAAGTGCATTAAGTAAGGTTATAGACTGATGTAAAGAGGCTCGGCAAGAGCAAAAAATATTTCAGTGTATGAGTGTGCTGATTTTGTAGACAGCAGTGACCTTAACAGTCATGTTATCATGCTTTATTAAAAAGGGAATAGAGAAAACAAAAAGGCAAATACTTCGGTTCTTGGAAGAGGCAAGGTGTAGTGATGTCTGGTCTACAGCAGGATATACTCGTAAGATCTCCCTGACATCTGCCACCATGTGACAGTCAGGAGTCCGCTGACAGTAGATATGAATAAATGAATTTAAAGACAGCTTAAAGAATACCTATCACCTCCACACAATCAGACAAAAAATGATAGTAGATGAAATTTCAAATTCATGTCATTAGCAATTCAGAGGATTTCCCTCAGTTTTACAGGGGAACAGATTTTACTTTACTTTGTAACTCAGGAGAATCTTATCATTCTGTTGGGAAATACCAACTGTGCAGGGGGAGCTGAGGGCATATATGCTTGTACAGGGTAATCTGAGTCTCTCACTACATACAGTACAATAGGAAAACACACTGAGGACATAGTGTGACAGAGTTTACCTGTTCTTCAGCCTCCACATTCATAGAACATAGACATCTATATCACACTGCTGCTGGTGTGCACATGATGTAGACATATAGGCTCCCCCCCTGCACAGTGGACTCCTCCAGCTCAGAAGCAGGAGATTAGACACAACTGTCAACATTGTCATACATCAAGCTGTCATGGGCCGACTTCAGAGCTGTCGTAAAGGGTCAGCGCTTTTTTAAAAAACAGAATTACAGGTGAAATGCTTTGATTTTCCTAGTGAAGCATACTTGAGAAAGTGCTTGTATTTTAGTCTTATTTTACTTCATGAGGTTTCTCTGAAGGTGATAGGTTCTCTTCAAGGGTAGGAATACATACACCATCCAATGTGGTCATGATGCATCGAAGAACTTCTGCGCTACCCTGCACCAGGGACTTTCAATTAGTTTAATGAGCCAGCCGCATGGATTTGTAGGTGAACACCCGACAAACTCTGCGTCCGCTAACAATCAATGTTCTTCAGTGCTCACTGCTCGTTAACGGCCGCACGATTTTGCCGGTGTCACCTGCAAATCCATATGTCCTCTCATTAATCTAATTGAAAATCCCTGGTGCTCGGTGGCTCAGGGATTCCCGGCCGCAAAGTGACCGCTCTGAGACCACTTGGTGTGTTCCTACACTGATATAATAAGACGTTGTATTAACACATATCGTACCGTGTCTTGCAGCCTCCGGCATCACTAAGCACGTGTCTCCAGTTCTGTGGCTGTATCATGCTAATTTCAATATGGCGCAAACAGGTACGTTATCAATCTCTGATTTAAAAAAAAAAAGAATTTGAGGGATTCGGTGGGTAATATTGCCATGTGCACTGTGATTGTGATAAGAACCTGGTGCAAAAACCTTCTTGCTGAAAGCAATGAATGGTGATGGATTTATGCCGACCTAGGGCCTTCTTTAGTTTTACACTTTAGGCCCAGTTCACATCTGTGTCCAAGATTCGGTTCAGAACCTACGTCGCAAAGGTTTGACCTGACCCGTTTAATAAGAGACATGAACAGAGTCCACTAACTACAATGGGATCCGTCGGGTTCCGCCGGGTGTCCATCATTTTAGCGTGCAGCACTATTTTTTTTTCTGAATTTTTTTTGATGGAGTCTGCAAAGGAGGCTCTGAATGGAACCTCCAATGTATAGCGAGTAGGCCCTTAAAGTTATATTTTGCAGTATTTTTTAAATTTTTTTAAGCTTTATGCTTTTTTTTTTCATGCAGCTTTTGTAGCATTCTTTGCAAGAAAAACAATGGAGGTCTGTGACAAGAAATATGCTGCAAGCTGCCTAAAAAAAAATCTGCTCCACCTACAGCGAGCTTCCAGTAATGACCAAAGGGACATCCAATTTGCAACAAAAAAACCCGCTAAAAATTAAAAGGCATCATTTTAATAGGTTTTTGTGTTTCCCTAGGGACTTCCGGATAACATTAAGCCACTGCAAAAAGATCACTGAAAAATGCATGAGCTTTTAGAAGGATTTTTACAGGAGATTTTTGGAAAATTGCTACACGTGAAACTGCCCGTAGGCTCTTTTTGTTCACGTCAATAATTGCCCATTAGAAGTGAACTTACTGCAAGGCTCAATTGTTGGGTGGTAATGGCTGCATGATGGATCTTTTATACCTTACCACTGTTTGTGCCAGGGTTGTTCAGCAAATGAAAACTATTATTCTATGGAGCCAAGGTGGTAAAAAAAAAAAAAAATGATACTTACCTTCTGGTCCGCCGCTGCTGCTGCTCTGGAGTTCCCCAGGAACCACTTCTCTTCATCTCTGGGTTCTCACCCCAACACACAGGAGAGGCTCACGCTCGATGTGTTGGGGTGAGAACCCAGAGATGAAGAGAAGGGGAAATTCTGGAGAGCTCTGGAGCGGCAGCAGCGGGGGAGTGGAAGGTAAGTATCGTTTTTTAATATTTTTTTATCCATTGAGCAAAAAAAAATTTGCTGGACAACCCCTTTAAAGGGGTTTTCCACAACGTGAAATCAGCTTTTCTGGCCACTTGCAACTGCCATCCTCCTTTATTCATTTCTATTGGAAGTTTCAGAATTAGCCGTGCACATACACTCGGCTATATTCAGAACTCCCATAGAAGTGAATGGGGAGGACGGCAGCTAGTGTCGCCCTACTCATTCACATGCAGGGCCGGATCGCAGTTAGCTGCAAGCGGCAAGAGAAGCTGCTTTCGTGTCGTGAGAAAACCCCTTTAAGATAAGATCCGCCAGCATCTGCTGCTTGGTCGTCATCTGTTCACAAGGCCTCATAAAAGAGGAAGAGATCAGGAATGAACATTTGTTTGGCTGATAATTGGCCCATGTAAATGGGGAGTTGTTATAGAGGGTACAGGGGTAGCACTCACTATCAGGCTCTGGAGCATAAGGGGGCCCACAGAATCCTCAGCCACATAAGAATACACCAGTATTGGTAGTTGGGGGCCCTTTCCTGAATTTTAAATTGGGGCCCAGGAGATTTAGGTTCACATCTGTGTCAGAGCCTCTGTCACAAAGGCAGCGCCAGATCCCATGATGAACACCGACAGCAACTGACTCGAGCTCATGGACTACAATGGTGTCTGTCATTTTAATGTAAAAATAAAGCTACTTTTCTACTATTTTTGACAGACGAAGGAAGCCCCGAACAGAACATCCAATGCAGGCGTGAAGTGGGCCTAATACTGTTGATATAATGTCTATAGATAAAGACGTAAAACAGTGGACCTTATATATGAAAACTGTCTAGGAGTAAGACTGTCCTTGTTGCCCATAGCGACCAGTCAGAGCTCATAGCAACCAAACAGAGCTCATAGCAACCAAACAGCGCTCAGCTTTCATTTCATATAGTGCTCTGGAAAAATGCAAGCTTTGTTCTGATTGGTCGCTATGGGCTCTGATTGGTCGCTATGGGCTCTGATTGGTCGCTATGGGCAACAAGAACCGTCTTACTGCTAGACAGCTTTCATACATAAGGCCCAGTATATCTTCCCAAATGCTGTCCTCTGCAGTCAGGGATGAGTCGTTGCCTGTAATTCCCAGGCAGGATTCTGTACAATATTGTCTGTGTCTTTGCACGTTCCATATTAATGTCAGTTAAGTCTAGACTGCAGAAATCTCCGTTGCCGCTGAGCATGAAATGCCGGTATTTGCTCTTAATTTCCCGTTTCGACTCGTTCTGTCCTGACTTTTGTATTTCTTATGTTAAAAATTAATTCCGTAACCTAATGAGGTAGAGAGAGATTTTCTTGCTTTGTGAGCTCCACAGCCATGCAAAGCGCATTAAACCGCTTATCACTGTGATTAGCCTGTAAGGGAGGCTGCAGAGAACGACTCGCCGCCATCGCTGGGAAGACAGATGGAAGATGACTTGTTAGGCAAGGCTGGGGGAGGAAAAGTCCTGGGTGTTATAACCAAAGTAACATCTACCAGATGCATATCCAGCAACTATTACATAGAAATATACAAACACAGATTATTTCTATCTATCTATCTTCTATCTCTATCTATCTATCTATCTATCTATCTATCTATCTTCTATCTTCTATCTATCTATCTATCTATCTCATATATATCTATCTATCTATCTCATATCTATCTATCTATCTCTATCTCATATCTATCTATCTATCCCATATCTATCTATCTATCTATCTATCTATCTATCTATCTCATATTTATCTATCTCATATCTATCTCATATCTGTTTATCTATCTATCCCATATCTATCTATCTCAGATCTATCTGTCTATCTATCTATGTGTCTATCTATCTCCTATCTATCTATCTATCTATCTCATATATATCTATCTCCTATCTCATATCTATCTATCTTTCTATCTCATATCTATCTATATCATATCTATCTATCTATATATCTCATATATATCTATCTCATATATATCTATCTCATATATATCTATCTCATATATATCTATATCGAGTCACATTATTATGACCACTTCCTAGTTTTGAAGTCGGTAGCTCATGAAGGAAGTCCTGTGTGTTGCGCTGGCTTGGTGGGTATATACAGTGTTGTTTGCACAATATAGGCCATGTCCCCACAGGACGGGTTTTCGGCCGGTTTTTCAGGCGGTTTGCGGTTTTGCAGAAAAACCTAAAAAAACTGGCCAAAAATTAGTACAATGGGACGCTATGGAAAACCCGTACAGCAGTCCCCACTGCACTGGTTTTCCGCCCCTGAGGTTTTTCCGCCCGCGGGCTGCCCGAGATACATTGGGCATGCATAATTTTTTGTCCGTTTTCCGGACGGAATATGTGCATCTCAATGTGAAAGGGGAGGGCTCATCGCGGAGAAAAGCCGTCCCCCCCTCGGACGTGGGGGACGGCTGCAAAACAGTGCAAATACCAGTCGCATAAACCAACCGGTATATGTCACTTGCCGTGTAAACGACCCCATATCTCTTGTTGTTGTCATAGGTAAAAGGTTCAATTTATCATAGTTGCAAAAAAGGATGTTTTATTGGATTTCGGGCACAAAATGGCGGGTTCTCTGAGACTGTACAGTTTTCGAACTGTTGGCGGCCTGTGTGGTGAAAGTATTGTGAGGGCATAAATGTCGTCATTGTGAATAAGTTGCAGGGAAACTGCTGCGCACCACGTGTCATTCATGCGAGAGGTGAACGTCAGCTACGAAGGTGCATGAGGGTGGAGGACACAACACGGGAGCAGCTCACCGCCAAAATGACCCAGAGGGTGTCTAGATGTTTGTCTACCACAACAGCGAACACTACTGTATATAGGGTCCCAGATGTCACCACACCTCTGCTAACCCTACTGTGTCTGGAGCCCCGTAGCAGACGGATGTCACTGCACCTCTTCTAACCCTACTGCATATGGGACCCCGGAGCAGAATGATGTCACTACACCTCTGCTAACCCTACTGTGTATAGCGGGCCCGGAGCAGAATGATGTCACTGCATCTCTGCTAACCTACGGTGTATGGGGCCCCCGGAGCAAAGAGTCACTCACCTGCAAACCCCAAATGTGTATGGGGCCCCGGAAACGAAGAGTCACAAAACCTTTTGTAACCCATGTTTTGGGGCCCCCGGAGCAGAGGACCCTGCCCCCTTGCTAAACCCTACATGATGGGGCCCCGAGCAGACAGATTCACTGCACCCTGCAAACCCCTACTGTTTATGGGCCCCCCCGGAAAAAAAAGGAGGTCCCTGCCCCCTTTTAAAACCCCAAACTTGGGGGCCCCCCCGGAGAGACGAGCCGCACCTCCCCCTTAACCCTTTTTGATGGGGCCCCGGAAAACAGATGTTACTGCCCCTCTCAAAACCCAAAAGTGTTGGGGCCCCCCCGGCAGCCCAATGTAGCACCTCTGCAAAACCCTACGGTAATGGGGCCCGGGAGACGGTGTCCTGCACCTTGCTAACCCTATTTTTGGGGCCCCGAGCGCCGATGCAGCACCTCTCTAACCCTATGTGTATGGGGCCCCGAGCAGACGGATTCACTGACTCGAAACCCCTACTGTGTAGGGGCCCCCCGGAGCAGACGGAGTCATTTGCACCTCTGCTAACCCCTGGTGTTGGGCCCCCCTGGGGCAGACGGATGTCTGCACCTTGCTAACCCTACTGTGTGGGGGGGCCCCGGAGCAGCGGATGTCACTGCACCCCTCAAACCTATTGTAGGGGGCCCCCCGGGAACAAGGAGTAACTGCACCTCGCTAACCCTACTGTGTTTTGGCCCCGGAGCAGCGGATGTCACTGACCTTGCTAAATCTACTACCTATGAGCCCCTTAAAAAGATGATGTCACTGCATTGTTAACCAGGTAGCTTTTTAACTGCTAAACAGAAAAGGGCTTATTTTCCAACCAGTATCGGAAGTGGATCTTTTTGCTAATTGACAAAGTTGTCTTCTCGAGTCACTTTTCTGTTTTCATCAAAGGATGCACTTTTGGCTGAACGAGAAACATCAAGACAAACACCCTGAAACCATTACTGGAAGAACCAAGTGGTGGGGGCGTGTTATGGCCTGGGGATTTTTTGGGGCACTTTGGCCGTCATCCATGTGGAAGTCGCTCTAAAAACCGATTTGGTTTATGAATGTCTCCTGGTCACATCCCCCCTGTCCCCCCTGGGGCGGATGGGATTTTTCCAGCAAAGACGTGCGACATGCACACGGCTAGAAATACCCGACATTGTTTGGAAGAACGACCAAGACCCCCCAAATACTTCCCAGCGTATAATTCCCTAATTGAACATGTGGGGGGGCCCTGGTGGTGGTTTTGGGTTATGGACCTCCACATGTGGGACCCTGGATGGTGGTTTTGGCTTTATGGCCCCCAGCAGAGTGGACCCCTGAATGGTGGTGTTGGCTTAGGCCCCCCTCCAGAAACTTGGGGCCCCCTGGATGGTGGTTTTGGGGCTTTCCCCCTCCAGCGCTGTGGGGGCCCCGGAGGTGGTTTTGGTTAGGGGCCCTCCAGAAACGTGGGGGCCCCCGGATGGTGGTTTGGCTATGGGCCTTCGACTTTGCCCCCCCTGGATGGTGGTGGGGGCTTATGACCCTCCAGAGGGGGGGGCCCCTGGATGGGGTTGGTTTGGCTCTATGGGCCCTCCAGCACTGTGGGGCCCCCTGGTGGAGGTGTTGGCTCAGGGATCCTCCAAGCTGGGGGACCCCCCTGGATGGTGGTGTGGCTCTATGGACCCCCCAGCAGTGGGGGACCCCCCGGGATGGTGGTGTTGCTCTAGGGGGAACCCTCCAGCAGCTGTGGGCCCCCTGGATGTTTGGTGTTGGCTCTATGGACCCTCCAAAAGTGGGGGACCCCCCGGTGGTGGTGTTGGCTCTATGGACACTCAGCAGCTGTGGGAGCCCCTGGTGGTGGTGTTGGCTCTATGGCCCCTTTCCAGCAGCTGTGTCCCCCCCCTGGATGGTGGTGTGTTGGTTTATGGCCCTCCAGCGGGTGTGGGGCCCCTGGATGGTGGTGTTGGCTCTATGGACCCTCCAGCACTGTGGGAGCCCTGGATGGTGGTGTTGGCTCTAGGGGATCCTCCAGCTAGCTGTGGGAGCCCCTGGATGGTGGTGTTGGTTCTATGGCCCCTCCAGCAGCTGTGGGAGCCCTGGATGGTGGTTTTGGCTCTATGGACCCTCAGCAGCTGTGGGAGCCCCTGGTGGTGGTTTTTGGCTCTATGGATCCCTCCAGCAGCTGTGGGAGCCCCTGGATGGTGGTGTTGGCTCTATGGCTCCTCCAGCCGCTGTGGGGCCCCTGGATGGTGGTGTTGGTTTTTTGGCCCCTCCAGCAGCTGTGGGATGCAGTCGGCTCCAGATAACTGTGACAACCTACCAGGCCCTTACTGAGTCACTCCCAGCCCATCTCAACTATTTTTATATTTGTACACCCTTGCCAGTTTAGGGGTCATGTTATTACTGCTTTATTCTCTATGCTGGTATGGATACACCTGCACAGGATGATTCCAGTAAAGATCATTGTATACCGCAGGTGGAGGGGGCTGTGTATTGTAATCTAATAGGAATATCTTGTGTTCTATTTCTCAGAGTCGTTTATTTATAAATATGAGAAAAGTGGATTTAAGAACATTTGGTTTGCCAGTGCGTTTAAAGGGGCATCGGGCCCGGCTCAGATGTGGACTCCAATGGACCTGCACGCGAAGAACCACCAGGAGTGGAAGAAAGTCATTGACAAGATGAGCAAGTTCCCCAAAATCCATTACAGCGGCATAGCACTGACTGGATGGCAGAGGTCAGGAACATCGTGTTTGTGTGTGGGTAGCTGGGAATATTTGTGGTGCTTGTCTCCCCTGGGGTAGATGGGATCTTGCAGCAAGACAATGGGACATGTCACACGACTAGAAATGTCCGACATTGGTTGGAAGAACAGGACCAAGACTTTCATGTTCCCTATATAGCGAACTGAGAACTGAATTTACAGGTGACAAGAGGACTAGTGAATACAGTGTAAAAGTATTCACAAACAGTGTTCTAGGACAATGGTGTCAAACTCAGGCTCTGGGCCAAATCTGTCCCGCAGTGTTATTATATTTGGCCCACGAGTAACGGCCAGGCAGTGTGCAGAGGAAGAAGTCAGGAGCTGTCATTACACTGCTCTCACTCAGCAGGAGAAACCACTCAGACAGCAGGATAAGATAAGAGTTCAAGGATCCACAGCCTCAACACTAAACCCTTCCCGCTCCTTCTCAGCCCCAGCATCTCTGCAGGCAGCAGGGTACTCCAAACGGAGATGCCACGAGATAAGAAGTGCTGGGAAGACCACAGGACACAAGGAACTTACTGACTGCGGTCAGTACAAATAAAGTGGGTACCTGACTCCTTCTTTGGCCCCAAGGGTGTACCAGGACATAAAGCAGTGGGGGAGAAAAGCACTTGAGGTAAAAGACGGGAGGGGGGGGGGGGGCGGCATGTTAGAAAAGAGCCGCCGCCACACCAGTTTTTTTTAAGCGCATTAAATGAGTGTATAGTGCACCTGAATGTATGAACCTGTCAAATATCTGTTGTGTGTGATACCTTGCATTGCATAATTGAGGCGCCTAACTTAAGCGCATCGTATATATTAGGCGCATGGCTAGCATATTTTTGGCGCGTAATTTAGGCGCATCCAAATGTGTCATACCTGGCCCAAAATGTGCCTAGTTTCGGTGTACCACAGTTTATATATATAGAGAATAGGGCGTCAACCGTTTTTTTGCCGCAAAATACACCAAAAACATGCCGCAACCCAATTCTGATATGTCGCCTGGGGTTCTGTCATGCCGCAGCAATACAGAAGGGGATGAGCAGCAGGCCATCATTTGTCTCCCACATAAAACAGCTGCAGTATCTATTAACCCTCAGTCTGGCTCATCATTATATTTGATGAGAAGGAAAACATTATCAATTTTAGAACTTTTTTTAATATGCTGGCCCGCGCCTTTCTCCAAGTTTTTACCTTTGGCCCACTGTGTATTTGAGTTTGACACCTTCGTTCTAGAATAGTTCTTTCTTTATGCCAAAACCCAGATACCTCGCTACCTCGCCCAGATACTGTTAGGTTATGTTCACACGGCAATTATTGGGACGTATCTCGCCCCGTAATTCGCGCCATACTGCGCTAAATACGGGGCGAGATACGTCCTAGTCATTACGGTCATAGAGAACTATGGATTTCGTCTCCTCTCCCCACTCGGACAATACACCGCAGAGGGAGAGAAGTGACATGTCAATTATTCACCGCGTATACGCGCCGAGAATAATGACCGTCTATGGGGCCGGCGGGCTTCCGCCCACCCCCTCCTCCGCCCCCGTGCACACGGCGTGATTGCGAAATATGTCCTGCAATTATTGCCGTGTGAACCTAGCCTAACAGAGTAATCCGATTGCCCCACTACAGTACAAGTGCATTCTCAA
Source organism: Phyllomedusa bahiana (assembly GCA_025379985.1). NCBI lineage: Eukaryota > Metazoa > Chordata > Amphibia > Anura > Hylidae > Phyllomedusa > Phyllomedusa bahiana. Next base: position 43,776 of record JAODAL010020666.1, on the reverse strand, counting down.
CAGAGCCACACAGTTATCCCCTAGATTTGGAACTTGTGCCCCTCAAGGTACACCAAGCACAGCTGGGGTAGGTTTATCAACACTGTCTAATACTTAGCGTAAACTTTTGAACGCACAACATGTATAGTAGTGTTGATAGATCTGGCGCAGGTTAGAGATAATACAGAAACCGATATTACTGGATTGTTCATTTAGGTTGTTTAAAATACCATATTCAGTCATACAGCACCAAGCGTACAGTGCCCACCATAACAGTGCCAGCCGTACAGTGCCCACCATGATTGTGCCAGCCGGACAGTGCCCACCATAACAGTGCCAGCCGTACAGTGCCCACCATAACAGTGCTAGATATACAGCATCCTCCATAACGGTGCCAGCCATACAGCGCCAATCATTGCAGTGCCAGCCATACAATGCCACCATAATAGTGCCAGATATACAGCATCCTCCATAACGGTGCCAGCCATACAGCGCCATTCATGACAGTGCCAGCAATACAATGCCCATCATATATAGTGCCAGATATACAGCATCCTCCATAACGGTGCAGCCATACAGCGCCAATCATTGCAGTACCAGCCATACAATGCCCACCATAATAGTGCCAGATATACAGCATCCTCCATAACGGTGCCAGCCATACAGCGCCAATCATTGCAGTACCAGCCATACAATGCCCACCATAATAGTGCCAGATATACAGCATCCTCCATAACGGTGCCAGCCATACGGCGCCAATCATTGCAGTGCCAGCCATACAATGCCCACCATAATAGTGCCAGCCATACAGTGTCCACATTAAGTGCCAGCTATACAGCGTCCATAATAACAGTGCCGGCCATACATTGTCCCCCATAATTGTGCCAGCCATAGTGTCCAACATGACGGTGCTAGATATATAGCATCCTCCATAACAGTGCCAGCCATACAGCGTCCACCATAACATTGCCATCAGTGGAAAATAGCTGTCGAAAGATGAGAATTGCCTTGTGAAGTATGAGGCTAGAGATGAAGCCTGTATGTGTGCTGATGGCTGGGGGCCGCATGAGGGCCCCGGGGTGCATGTTGTGCACCCTTGATCTATGATAATGGAGACTAGCAAGGTACTGGCATCACATTGTGGGTCTCACACCTTCAAGCTGCCCAGCCTCAGGCTACGTATGGAAGGTTGTGATCCTATAATGTGGATACATCCGTGTCCGCTTTATGTCCTTGCTCCGCGGTGCATCAGTCACTATTAATGCCGCCCTGTCCAGGTATTACTGCAGCGCTCAGTGCTCTGCTTTACCGGTACTTTGTGCATTGCCAAGTGCAATGGTTTGATTCGCTGTATTGTATTGATGAGGTATAGCCGGGATGAAGGTGTTAAACCTTCGGCCTCCACGTCACCGGCTGACTGACTGCCCATTGTAAGCTCTTGCGAGCAGGGCCCTCACACCTTGTGTCTCACCTGTAAGTAGTTTTTCACTGTGAAATTGTCTTTTAATTATACCCTCTAGATTGTAAAGTGCTGCGAAATATGTTGGCGCTATATAAATAAAGATTATTGTTATTATTATTGTGTGTCCCTTCAGGTACGACCATTACTCAGCGCTGTGCGAGCTGCTGCCCGTGGGCATCCCATCCCTGGCCGTGTGTCTGAAGATCCTCAAGGATGGTAAGTGCGTCGGCTGATGTCACTGGGATCCGGCGTCTTATCTGCAGCATTGTCACTTGTCTTCTCCCACACAGGGCAATTCACAGAGGAGGCCAAGAAAGACACGGCGCACATACTGGGATTCAGCAGCATCAATGTGGAGAAGAACATGTGGTAATTACAGCCTAGATTCTTCACAGAGTGAGCTAATGCCTGTTTAGACGAGTAAAAGTAGTATTTAAAGTGGGTGTCAACAATAAGGTCTTATTTTCCATGCACAGCACCACTTTTATCCTTTGGTTGTGTCAGGTATTGCAGCTCAGCCCTATGATAGAAAAGAGGAGCTGAGCTCTGTGATATATCGGGTTATATGATAGAGGAGAGGGGCTGAGCTCTGTGATATATAGGGTTATATGATAGAGGGAGAGAAGCTGAGCTCTGTGATATATAGGGTTATTTTGATAGAGGGAGAGGAGCTGAGCTCGTGATATTATAGGGTTATATGAGAGAACAGAGAAGCTGAGCTCGGTGAGACATAAGGTTATATGATAGAGGAGAGGAGCTGAGCTCTGTGATATATTGGGTTATATGACAGATGGAGAGGAAGGCTGGTCGTGATATATAGGGGTTATATGATAGAGGGAGAGGAGTGAGCTCTGTGTATATAGGGTTATATGATAGAGGGAGAGGAGCTGAGCTCTGTGATATATAGGGTTATATGATAGAGGAGAGGAGCTGAGCTCTGTGATATATACACTCACCGGCCACTTTATTAGGTACACCATGCTAGTAACGGGTTGGACCCCCCTTTTGCTTTCAGAACTGCTTCAATTCTTCATGGCATAGATTCCACAAGGTGTTGCAATGATGCTCAATTGGTACCAAAGGGGGGCCCAAAGAGTGCCAAGAAAATATTCCCACACCATGACACCACCACACCAGCTGAACGTTGATTACAAGGCAGGATGGATCCATGCTTTCATGTTTTTGACGCCAAATTCTGACCCTACCTTCCGAATGTCGCAGAAAGAAATCGAGACTCATCAGACCAGGCAACGTTTTTCCAATTTCTACTGTCCAATTTCGATGGCTTGGGCAAATTGGAGCCTCAGTTTCCTGTTCTTAGCTGAAAGGAGTGGCACCCGGTGTGGTCTTCTGCTGCTGTAGCCCATCTGCCTCAAAGTTCGCCGTACTGTGCGTTCAGAGATGCTCTTCTGCCTACCTTGGTTGTAACGGGTGGCTATTTGAGTCACTGTTGCCTTTCTATCAGCTCGAACCAGTCTGCCCATTCCCCTTTTGGGACCTTGGCATCAACAAGGCTTTTCCCGCCCACAGGACTGCGCTCACCGGGAAATGTTTTTTCTTTTTCGGACCATTCTCTGTAAACCTAGAGTTGGTTGTGCGTGAAAATCCAGGAGATCAGCAGTTTCTGAAATACTCAGACCACCCCTTCTGGCACCAAAACCATGCCACGTTAAAAGGCACTCAAACCCACCTTTCTTCTCCATTACTGATGCTCGGTTTGAATGCAGGAGATTGTCTTGACCTGTCTACTGCCTAAATTGCACTGAGTTGCCGCCATGTGATTGGCTGATTAGAAATTAAGTGTTGACGAGCAGTTGGACAGGTGTAACTAATAAAGTGGCCGGTGAGTGTAGGTTTATATGATAGAGGAGAGAAGCTGAGCTCTGGGATATATAGGGTTATAGGATAGAAAAGAGGAGCTGAGCTTTGTGATATATAGGGTTATATGATAGAGGAGCTGGCTTGTGATATATAGGGTTATATGATACAGGAGAGGGGCTGAGCTTGTGATATATAGGGTTATAGGATAGAGGAGGGAGCTGAGCTCTGTGATATATAGGGTTATATGATAGAGGGAGAGAAGCTGGAGCTCTGTGATATATAGGGTTTATATGATAGAAAAAAAGAAGCTGAGCTCTGTTGATATTAGGGTTTTTATGATAGAAGGAGAGCATTTGAGCTCTGTGATATATAGGGTTATATGATATAGGAGAGGTGCTGAGCTCTGTGATATATAGGGTTATATGATACAGGAGAGAAGCTGAGCTCTGTGATATTTAGGGTTTATGATAGAGATAAAAGAAGCTGAGTCTGTGATATTTAGGGTTTTTATGATAGAGGAGAGGAGCTGAGCTCTGTGATATATAGGGTTATATGTTTAGAGGAGATGAGCTGAGCTCTGTGATATATAGGGTTATATGATAGAGGGAGGGAAGCTGAGCTCTGTGATATATAGGGTTATTGATAGAAAAGAGAAGCTGAGCTCGGGTGATATATTGGGGTTTTATATGATAGGAGAGCATTTGAGCTCTGTGATATATAGGGTTATATGATAGAGGAGAGAAGTGAGCTCTGTGATATATAGGGTTATATGATAGAAGGAGAGCTTTTGAGCTCTGTGATATATAGGGTTTATGATAGAGGAGAGAAGCTGAGCTCTGTGATATTAGGGTTTATATGATAGAGGAGAGGAGCTCTGTGATATTTTAGGGTTTATGATAGAAGAGAGGAGCTGGCCTGTGATATATAGGGTTTTTTGATAGAGGAGAGGAGCTGAGTCTGTGATATTTTAGGGTTATATGTTACAGGGAGAGAAGCTGAGCTCTGTGTTTATATAGGGTTATATGATAGAGGAGAGGAGCTGAGCTCTGTGATATTAGGGTTATTTGATAGGGGGAGAGGAGCTCTGTGATATACACCCCACCGGCCACTTTATTAGGTACCCTGTCCAACTGCTCGTTAACACTTTAATTTCAAATCAGCCAAATCAATGGCCGGCAACTCATTTGATTTAGGCATGTAGAATGGTCAAGGACAATCTCCTGCAGTTCAAAACCGAGCATCAGTTTGGGGAAGAAAGGTGATTTGGTGCCTTTGAAGTGGCATGGTTGTTGGTGGCAGAAGGGCTGGTCTGAGTATTTCAGAAACTGCTGAAACTCTGGGATTTTTTACGCACAACCATCTCTAGGGTTTACAGAGATGGTCCGAAAAAGAAAAAACATCCAGTGAGCGGGGAGTCTGTGGGGCGGAAATGCCTTGTTGATGCCAGAGGTCAAAGGAGAATGGGCAGACTGGTTCGAGCTGATAAGAAAGGCAACAGTTTACTCAAAATAGCCACCCGTTACAACCAAGGTAGGCAGAGAGCATCTCTGAACGCACCAGTACGGCCCAACTTTGAGGCAGATGGGCCTACCAGCAGCAGAAGACCACACCGGGTGCACTCCTTCAGCTAAGAACAGGAAACTGAGGCTCCAATTTGCCCAAGCTCATCGAAATTGGACAGTAGAATAGAGTTGGAAAAACGTTGCCTGGTCTTTATGAGTCTCGATTTCTGCTGCGACATTCGGTGGTTTGGGTCAGAATTTGGCGTCAACAACATGAAAGCATGGATCATCTGCCCTTTTATCAACGGTTCAGGCTGGGGGGTGGTGGTGTCATGGTGTGGGGAATATTTTCTTGGCACTTCTTTGGGCCCCTTGGTTACCAATTGAGCATCTTTTTCAACACCTTGTGGAATCTTGCCACGAAGAATTGAGGCAGTTCTGAAGGCAAAAGGGGTCCAAAACCCCTTACTAGCATGGGTGTACCTAATAAAGTGGCCGGGTGTAGTTATAGGGTTATTGTAGAGGGAAGGAGCTGAGCTCTGTGATATTTAGGGTTATAGGATAGAGGAGAGGAGCTGAGCTCTGTGATATATAGGGTTATATGATAGAGGAGAGGAGCTGAGCTCTGTGATATATAGGGTTATATGATAGAGGAGAGGAGCTGAGCTCTGTGATATATAGGGTTAAATGATAGTGGAGAGAAGCTGAGCTCTGTGATATATAGGGTTAAATGATAGTGGAGAGGGCCTAAGCTCTGTGATATATAGGGTTATATGATAGAGAAAAGTTCACTTTTTTTTTTCTTTGTTTTCTCTTAGTGAAGGGACTGGAGCATTTGCAGGAGCTGAAATCTACAATATGGTAAAGAAAGTTCACACTGAACTAAAAACAAAGATTCGTGAAATCACAGAGGGAGACAGGTAAGTGGGGGATGATGAGCAGCAAACTTTATGACTGCACAACAACACTGCTAAAATAGATTACTCCGACTACGTCCAGGTGCACATACATGGTCAGTACGTTGGTGCCGACCTTTTGTCAGGGTGTAAGCCCCACACATCGCCCGCATATATTTAAATAAGCTCAAGGGAAGATAACTCAGACTCCATTGCAACCTATTGGAAATAGTGTTCTTTAAAGTCACATCCAACCCACCAAAGAGCCTTGAAGCATGAATAGGAGTTTACAGCCAAGCCAGTTACCCATCTGCAGCGGTTCGCCTCTCTTCAGTGCAGAGCAGGGTTTTGGCTGGCTGGATGAAAGGCTTTGAACACTTCAGCAAAGCACAGGGCAGTGTTTCCCAAATGTGTCCTTTAGTAAATTGCACTAGAATACTCCTATTGTTATGATCATGCACTGGACAGCATTAGGACAGTTACCAAACCAGGACTCACGCATGTGGCATGACACATTGGGGCAGATTTACTAAGCTAATAGCGACAGAATTCTAGTGCAGTTTGACATGATTTATACCACATTTGTCATGTATCTTAGATCGCTTCTTACATGTTTTGTTCCGTGTCTGACAAGCGGCCATGGCTTAGTGGTAAAGGTACATGGCTTAGATGGTCAGCCTGTCCCACCACCTCAAAGGGGTTCTGCCACGTGTGAAAAAGATGGCCGAAAGTCACAGCGCAGATTGGAGTGCTGGCCCTGCTCGCACAGTTACTCTCCAATCTATTCTATGGTAGTTCCAAGTACAGCCGAGTGGTGTGTTCGGCTCTGCTCAGGAACTCCCATAGAACAGAATGGAGAGCCATGCTCAAGGGCGACCGGCTCTCCGGTCTGCACTGTGAGTTTCAGAGGGCCGTTCTTGGTGCGGGTCCTCCCTCTCGAACCGATCGGACAATGACTGCATATCCTAGCGATCTGCCATCATTGTCTATCTTGGTAGAACCCTTTAACCTCTTATCGACTCATGACGTATGAGTACGTCCTGGTGCCGGTAAGGTCCTCACTAAGGGCGACATGTATGAGTTTTGGTGCCCAGGCACCATTTTTTGCGCACATTATTAGTGTAGAATGCGTCTGAATCTATGAACCTGTTCTATTACAAAACCTGTTTCTAGCTACAAAGTGACACTTCTGGCTCAGGTAAATCACTTTTAGATTGGTCTACCTGTTCCAGCAGTAAGGTGCCTGATTTTGCTGTTCCAAAGTCCTAAACGTCTAGAATACTATGGTTCTAGTTCGACACGCCCCCCCTCCCGATCTCAGACGCATTACAAAGTACTGCGGGTGCTTTATAATGCGCCTGATATTGGAGTGCGCTGCTCATACATCGAGCTGCGCCAGTAGTCTGCCGTCCTTTCCGCCCAAAAACTGGTGCAGCCTCGTACGTGTATGTCACCCTAAGTCCCTACAGAGGAGGCTGGTGTCCGCTACTAATTGCACATGACATCCTGCCCCTAACAGGAAACCCTAATGGTAATTAATTTTAAAAAAAAAAAAAAAAAAAAAAAGTTTAAAAGTGTAAAAATTAATAAAAAATATTAAAAGTTCAAATTCCCCTCCTTTTACCATTTTATAAATAAAATAATAAAATCAAAAAGTGACACATAATTGGTGTCGCCGCGTCTGTAAAAGTCTGAGCTATTAAAATATAACATTATTTATCCCGTACGCTGAACATCGTAGAAGGAAAATAATTCCAAGTGTTTTTATTTGTCATTTCATGTCCCCTAAAAAGTGATTAAAAAGTCACATCCATTCCAAAATGGTTCCAATCTAAACTACACTTCAGCCCGCAAAAAAAGTGCCCTCCCTCGAGTACACAGGTTGGAAGAACAAAAAAGTTATTGGTTCAGAAAATGGCGGCACAGCGCAAATTTAAGAAATAAAAAATGTTGGTATTTTTTATAAAGTACTAAAACATAATAAAACCCCGACATATTTGCTGTTGCCGGAATCGTATCAACCTGTAGAATACAGATAACGCATCATTTATACCGAAGAGTGAACACTAAAAATGAAACCCCCACAAACATGGCGCAAGTACGTGGTTTTTTTTCACATTTTGCCCCACTTGGAATTTTTTTACGGTTTCCCAGTAGATTCTATGGAACAGCGAATGACCAACATTAGAAAGTACATCATGATCTGCAAAATAAAAGCTCTCCTATGTCTATGCAGATCGTAAAAGTAAAAAGTGATGGCTCTTGGTTGGTGAGGTGGAAAAAAACAAAGAGCCATATAATTATGACCGTCTGTCAGGCAGGGCCGCCATCAGGAATTTCAGGGCCCCATACAGCCAAAGTATCAGGGCCCCCCCCCCCCCCCCCAAAAAAAAACAAAACATACAGTGAATGGCGAAAAACTCGTTTTTGGGATTTATTTTTGTGCAAACCTATTATGTGATATCAACGACACACTGGGCGACATGTGTGATTTTTAGCTTTTAAATGCCAATTTTTGTGCGCATTATAATACTGCACAATTCGCGTGTATCTATGAACCCAGTTTACTGCGGGTCACAAATCAAGCAACACTTCTGGCTCAGGTAAACCACTTTTAAAGTGCTCTACCTGTTCCAGCAGTAATGTGACTGGATTTGCCATACTGAAGCTATAAATATATAGCATCATACAGTTGTAGTGCACCCCACTTCCTGCACGATCCCCAATCCCAGGCGCATTACAAAGTGCCGCGGGCGCTCTATAATGTGTCTGATACTGGAGTGCGGCAGGTTTAAAACTACTGTGAATGGGATTTGTGCTAGATGTCGGGCTGAGGGGGAGAGTTTATATTTGTATCATTTTCCATTTTAGGGTGTATATGACTTTTCCACTTTAATTCTAATTTTATAGCAAAAGTGAGGTGACACAAATAAACAATTCAGGCATTTTTTTTTATGGTGGCAATATTTAAAAATAATGTAGTTTTAAATCTTTTTTTTTCCTGTCTCACCTGGGTATTTGTACAAGTGATCGCTAATACAATAGACTACGGTACTTGTGTACTGCAGTGTATTGTTATTGGAGCGATCCAAATCGTACATCCTGCAAAACTTTCTGTAAATGGAAAAAGTTGGACAGAAAGTTCTGCAGGAGGCAAAGCAGACAGGAAAGTAAAGAGTTAAAGCATCAAACTATGTGCCCCCCTCAGCTGACTGCAGTGTAAGAAGTGAATGTTGTCCCCCCCTCACCTGACTACAGTGTAAAAAGTGAATGGAGTGTTCCTCTTACCTGCCCCTGAGAGATGGATGGCCGGGACGACCTCCGGGACGTCTTGCCACTAGCGTAGTTACCGTCTCTTCCAGGGACACCAACAGAGCCCCAGTGTCAACCGACTGCGACTGGTACCAGCGCAGGAAGAAACGGTCGTCTTCCCCTTTTTTTTCCTTTCGGCACAGAACACCATGATGACTTCTCTTGCCACAACTCGTCTCTGCAGAATTTACCACACACATCTTAGAATCAGCAGTTTTCAACAGCTTATTATAGGTATATACACTCACCGGCCACTTTATTAGGTACACCTGTCCAACTGCTCGTTAACACTTAATTTCTAATCAGCCAATCACTTTGGCGGCAACTCAGTGCATTTAGGCATGTGGGACATGGTCAAGACAATCTCCTGCAGTTCAAACCGAGCATCAGTCTGGGGAAGAAAGGTGTTTTTGAGTGCCTTTGAAACGTGGCATGGTTGTTGGTGCCAGAAGGGCTGGTCTGAGTATTTCAGAAACTGCTGTTCTCCTGGGATTTTCACGCACACCCATCTCTCGGGTTTACCGAGATTGGTCCGAAAAATAAAAAACATCCAGTGAGTGGCTGTCCTGTGGGCGGAAATGCCTTGTTGATGCCAGAGGTCAAAGGAGAATGGGCAGACTGGTTCGAGTGATAGAAAGGCAACAGTGACTCAAATAGCCACCTGTTACTTCCAAGGTAGGCAGAAGAGCATCTCTGAACGAAACAGTACGGCGAACTTTGAGGCAGATGGGCTACAGCAGCAGAAGACCACACCGGGTGCCACTCCTTTCAGCTAAGAACAGGAAACTGAGGCTCCAATTTGCCCAAGCTCATCGAAATTGGACAGTAGAAGATTGGAAAAACGTTGCCTGGTCTGATGAGTCTCGATTTCTGCTGCGACATTCGGATGGTAGGGTCAGAATTTGGCGTCAACAACATGAAAGCATGGATCCATCCTGCCTTGTATCAACGGTTCAGGCTGGTGGTGGTGGTGTCATGGTGTGGGGAATATTTTCTTGGCACTCTTTGGGCCCCTTGGTACAAATTGAGCATCGTTGCAACGCCACAGCCTACCTTAGTATTGTTGCTGACCATGTCCATCCCTTTATGACCACAATGTACCCAACATCTGATGGCTACTTTCAGCAGGATAATGCGCCATTTCATAAAGCTGGAATCATCTCAGACTGGTTTCTTGAACATGACAATGAGTTCACTGTACTCAAATGGCCTCCACAGTCACCAGATCTCAATCCAATAGAGCATCTTTTGGATGTGGTGGAACGGGAGATTCGCATCATGGATGTGCAGCCGACAAATCTGCGGCAACTGTGTGATGCCATCATGTCAATATGGACCAAAATCTCTGAGGAATGCTTCCAGCACCTTGTTGAATCTATGCCACGAAGAATTGAGGCAGTTCTGAAGGCAAAAGGGGGTCCAACCCGTTACTAGCATGGTGTACCTAATAAAGTGGCCGGTGAGTGTATGTCCCCTCAGTTAGGTAGCACTATAGCTCCCCTCAGGCAGGCATGTATAGGCCCCCTCATTAAGGCAGGTATATAGATGGGCTCCCAGGCAGGCAGGTATATAGATGGGCCCCCAGCAGATATATAAATGGCTCCCCCAGCAGGTATATAGATGGAACCCCAGCAGGTATATAGATGGCCCCCTCTGCAGGTATATAGATGGCCCCCTCAGCAGGTCTATAGATGGCCCCCTCAGCAGGTATATAGATGGCCTCCTCAGCAGGTATATAGATGGCCTCCTCAGCAGGTATATAGATGGCCCCCCAGCAGGTATATAGATGCCCCCAGCAGGTATATAGATGGCCCCAGCAGGTATATAGATGGACCCCTCAGCAGGTATATAGATCGCCCCCTCAGCAGGTATATAGATCGCCCCCTCAGCAGGTATATAGATGGCCCCCTCAGCAGGTATATAGATGGCCTCCTCAGCAGGTATATAGATGGCCCCCTCAGCAGGTATATAGATGGCCCCCTCAGCAGGTATATAGATGGCCCCCCACAGCGGGAATATAGATGGCCCCCACAGAAGGTATATAGATGGCGCCCACAGCAGGAATATAGATGCCCCAGCAGGTTATAGATGGACCCCTCAGCAGGTATATAGATGGGCCCCCAGCAGGTATATTGATGGCCCCCTCAGCAGGTATATAGATGGCCCCCTCAGCAGGTATACAGATGGCCCCAGCAGGTATATAGATGCCCCCAGCAGGTATATAGATGGCCCCAACAGGTATATAGATGGCCCCCTCAGCAGGTATATAGATGCTCCCAGCAGGTATATAGATGGTCCCAGCAGGTATATAGATGGCCCCATCAGCAGGTATATAGATGGCCCCCTCAGCAGGTATATAGCTGGCCCCCTCAGCAGGTATATAGATGCCCCCAGCAGGTATATAGATGGCCCCCTCAGCAGGTATATAGATGCCCCTCAGCAGTTATATAGATGGCCCCTCAGCAGGTATATAGATGCCCTCAGCAGGTATTTAGATGCCCTCAGCAGGTATATAGATGCCCCAGCAGGTATATAGATGGCCCCCTCAGCAGGTATATAGATGCCCCCAGCGGGTATAAAGATGGCCCCATCATCAGGTATATAGATGCCCTCGCAGGTATATAGATGCCCCCAGCAGGTACATAGATGGCCCCCCAGCAGGTATATAGATGCCCTCGCAGGTTATAGATGGCCCCCTCAGCAGGTATATAGATGCCTCAGCTGGTATATAGATGCCCACAGCTGGTATAAATTTGTCGCCCTCAGCAGGTATATAGATGCCCTCAGCAGGTATATAGATGGCCCCCTCAGCAGGTATATAGATGGCCCCTCAGCAGGTATATAGATGGCCCCCTCAGCAGGTATATAGATGCCCTCAGCAGGTATATAGATGCCCTCAGCAGGTATAAAGATGGGCCCCCAGCAGGTATATAGATGGCCCCCTCAGCAGGTATATAGATGGCCCCCTCAGCAGGTATATAGATGCCCCCCTCAGCAGGTATATAGATGCCCCCCTCAGCAGGTATATAGATGCCCCCCTCAGCAGGTATATAGATGCCCCCAGCAGGTATATAGATGGCCCCCTCTGCAGGTATATAGATGCCCGTTGGAGGTTGATAGATGGCCCCCTCAGCAGGTATATAGATGCCCTCAGCAGGTATATAGATGGCCCCCTCAGCAGGTATATAGATGGCCCCCTCAGCAGGTATATAGATGCCCCCAGCAGGTATATAGTTGGCCCCAACAGGTATATAGATGCACCCAGCAGGTATATAGATGGCCCCCTCAGCAGGTATATAGATGGGCCCCCAGCAGGTATATAGATGGCCCCCAGCAGATATATAGATGCCCCTCAGCAGGTATATAGATGGCCACTTAGCTGGTCTATATATGGCCCCATCAGCAGGTATACAGATGCCCCCAGCAGGTATATAGATGGCCCCCTCAGCAGGTATATAGATGCCCCCAGCAGGTATATAGATGGCCCCCTCTGCTGGTATATAGATGCCCTGATCTGGTTTTTTGTTGCCCTCAGCAGGTTTATATATGGCCCCCTCAGCAGGTATATAGATGGCCCCCTCAGCAGGTATATAGATGCCCTCAGCAGGTATATAGATGGCCCCCTCAGCAGGTATATAGATGGCCCCCTCAGCAGGTATTTTGATGTCCCCCTCAGCAGGTATATAGATGCCCCCAGCAGGTATATAGATGCCCCCAGCAGGTATATAGATGGCCCCCTCAGCAGGTATATAGATGCCCTCAGCAGGTATATAGATGGCCCCCTCAGCAGGTATATAGATGCCCTCAGCAGGTATATAGATGCCCTCAGCAGGTATATAGATGGCCCCCTCAGCAGGTATATAGATGCCCTCAGCAGGTATATAGATGGCCCCCTCAGCAGGTATATAGATGGCCCCCTCAGCAGGTATATAGATGGCCCCCTCAGCAGGTATATAGATGGGCCCCCTCAGCAGGTTTTATAAAAATAAAAACAGTAATACTTACCATTACTCCTTCCCGGCCGAGCGTCCTTCTCTTCACTTGCAGCGTGACGTCATCACGTCGCCAGCGCGGAGATGCTCCTCCAGAAGCTCCTCGGCCGCACAGCCAATTAGTTATTAGGCTGTGCAGTCGAGGAGAAGCAGCGGCGCGGTGGAAACACTTCACCGGGCCGCTGCCTTGTTCATTGGTAACGGGGCCGCGGCAGGCTTTGATGAGTACGGGCCCCGAGTGGTAAAAGGCCGCAGCGGGGCCCGATGAGTGCGGGCCCCGAGCAGTAAAAGGCTGCAGCGGGGCCCGATGAGTGCGGGCCCCGAGCAGTACAAGGCTGCAGCGGGGCCCAATGAGTGCAGGGCCCGAGCGGTAAAAGGCTGCAGCGGGGCCCGATGAGTATGGGGCCACGGTGGGCCCCGAGCGGTAAAAGGCTGCAGCGGGGCCCGATGAGTGCAGGGCCCGAGCGGTAAAAGGCTGCAGCGGGGCCCGATGAGTGCGGGGCCCGAGCGGTAAAAGGCCGCGGCGACGGGCCCTGAGTGCTGGCGGGCAGATACATGAAACAAAGAGGCCTGCTGGCGGCGGGCCCCCTTGTTTCCCAAGTTGGCCCGGGCCCCGTACGGCAGTACCCCCTGTACTGCCCTATTGGCAGCCCTGCTGTCAGGAAGGGGTTAACAGGCATGGTAGCCGGTATGAGCCTTAGTAATTGAGAGAGGCCACCTTAGGCCCTATTCACATAATGTTTTAGGGCAGGCATCCACAAACAGTGGCCCACCAGCAGTGGGGAAACTACAACTCCCATCATGCATTTATATAATGTAGAACAGTGGGAATTATGTAGTTGTAGTTTCCCAACAGCTGGAGGGCCGCAGTTTGAGGATGCCTGTTTTAGGGTATGTTCACACGGCGTATTGGGGCACATATAGTAGGTGCCGCAATATGCCGTGTGTTTTGGAACAACGCGCTGATCAGCGCGTAATTCCAAAGCACGGGGGGAGGCCAGCACCCGGCCAGCCCCATGGACATGCATTGTCAGCGGTGTGTAGGCGCCATGAACAATTGACATGTCAATTCTCCCCCCGCACGTACAATACGATCGTATTGTACGCACGGGGAGACGACGCGTAATCCATAGCTCTCTATGGACGTCAGTAATTGTGGCACGCATTTCGCCACGTATAAAGCGCAATACGCGGCTAAATAAGCTGTGTGAACCTACCCTTGGGGTACGTTCACACTGCGTAAGTTCGGCGCGCATTTCACCACGTATTTGTACTCTAATACGGGCGAGATACGCGGCGAAATTATGGTAATCCATAGATTACGCCTTGTCTCCCTGCTCGTACAATACTATCGTATTGTACGCGCGGGGAGATAAGTGACATGTCACTTATTTGCGGCGCCTTCGCGCCGTGAGTAATGCATGTCTATGGGGCCGGCGCGAGCTCCCGAAACATACTATGTATTGCGGCGCATACTGTACGCGCCGCAATGCATCGTGTGAACATACCCTTAGGCTCCATACCACCAAAAGGCAGACTTCTACTAAGGCATGCTCGTTGATATCTATAGGCTTTCCAAGACCAAACGTAGTCTACTTGGGATTATATGTGGTCTATTTTACTCCGGATATGTCTCATTTGTAGAACAGAAAAGCATGGTCTAGATTTGGTCCATTAAAGCGTCTTTCTTATGGTATTCAAGCATACTCCAGAGGTGGCACCAGAATCGAGATGTGATGTGGCTTTGCAGTGGGGAACAGTTTTGTCAGGGGAGAGAGATATACAGTTTCCATGCTGAGTAAAGAGCATAACCATCGTGATTTATCTCCCGAACCCACTGGTCATAATAAAATAGGACCCCATCCAGAGTTCTGTTGTAGGGCCCCGTTCTGTTGTAGGGCCCCCATTCTGTTGTAGGGCCTAATGCAGGGGTGTCAAACTGCCGGCCCTCCAGCTGTTGGGAAACTACAACTCCCATCATGCCCACTGTTATAGATTATACAAATGCTGATGGGAGTTGTAGTTTTCCAAAAGTGGAGGGCAGCAGTTTGAACCTGTGGCTAATATGGTTACATTACACTTTTTTTTTTTATTTTATGTCAATGAGGAAGAAAGCTTACCAATCCGTAATCAAAGACAACTGTTGAGTACAAAGAGATATAGTCACATGTAAAACATCTATGCACGTACATCTTTTCTCAATTTCAAATACATTTCACTCTCATTGGAGCATGTATTATTTCTTATACTGTATGGAACACTTTTTGTATGGTTCAATAACACATTTTTCTTGCACAGTGAAATTAACGGCTGGTTTTCACGCTACCACAGGAGGCACCGATTTGGCAACCCGCATAAAATGGAGACATTCAGCTCGAAAATCTTAAAGTGAGTATAAAATCACACACTGACAATGGACCGTTGTCACATCGGGGTAAGGCCATGTTCACACGGCTTATTTGGTCGTGGTTTTGGACGAGGTTTTCGAAGCGTTTCCTCGCCCAAAACCTCGTCCAAAACGCCCTCAGTTCGTTTCATTGTTTCCTATGTAAAACCTTGTCGTTCACACACCATAAGGTTTTTACACGCTTCTTTGGAAGCGCTGAGAAAAGTGTCATGCCAATTCTTGAAGGGTGTTTTCGGTGCGTTTTTCGCTGGGTTTTTTCGGCATGTTTTTTGTCCAGGCTATTAAATTGTATGGATGAAAACCTCATCCAACACCTCGCCCAAAACCTCGCCGAGAAACGCCTCTAAAACCTCTTCTGAATTAGCATGTTTCAGGCGAGGTTTTTGGAGCGGAAACGCTCCGAAAACCTCGTCCAAAACCACGTGAAAATAAGCCGTGTGAACATGGCCGAAGGCCTGGTTCACATATGTGTTGAAGGTTCAGAACCTCTGTTGCATGTTCTTTCAAGAATGACGGAAAAAATAGTGCAGCAACAACGGCAACCACAGCAGAGACCCGACGGACTTGTTGTAATTAATTGGGTCTTTCCAGCGCTGTGGGCGTCCATTGTGAAACAGATCCCATAGCTTCCGTCTTTCACCTCTGTGATGAAGGTTCTGGACGGAACCTCGGACGTAGATGTGAACCAAGCGTAAGGCTATGTTCACACAGCGTATTGCAGCATGTACAGTGCGCCCCGCAATACGCCAGGTGTTTTAGAAGTACGCGCTGACTGCTGGCTCTCATTGACTTTTTCTTTTTGTGCCGGGAAGAAGTGACATGTCAATTCTTTTTCCCGCGGTGTATTGTACGGCCGGGAAAACAATGGGTAATCATAGCTCTCAATGACAACTATGAATTTCCGTATTTGCGGGGCATAATTGAAGGACCATTACGCACCGAATTACGCCACACAAATATGTCGTATGAACATACACTTAGGGTATGTTCACACTGTACTGCGGCGCTTACAGTATGCGCCGCAGTACATCGTGTGTTTCGGGAGCTCGCGCTGATCAGCGCGTACTTCCGAGGCACGGGGTGGGGGGTCACCACGCCGGCCCCATAGACATGCATTACTCGCGACGCGTATTTGCCTCAAATAATTGACATGTCACTTATCTTCCCGCGCGTACAGTATGATTGTATTGTAAGAGCTATGGATTACCGTAATTATGGGTCGCATTTCCCCGCGTATTAATCACAGTACGCTGCAAAATACGCGTTGAAATGCGCCCCAAAATGAGACGTGTGAACATACCCTCAGAGAAAAGGTGTAGTAGGTGGAAGGATATATCTGGTACCTCTGGTCATTCCATTTCTTTTCTAAGTCGCACTCATTGGAAACAATGGGATGATGATAGCAGTCAGATTGGGCGCTATCTAAAGTGGATTCCGCGCCAGAACCGGTGTTCAAATCGGCCATGTGAACATCCCCTTAGGGGACAGCTACATGACAAGTAAAATTAACTCATCGTATTCTGCCATTGCAAACTGCTTCGGACGACACCATTTTTAAGTATTCACACGATAATCTTTTTACTCGTGGTTTACAGACATAAATGAGTCCCATTCGTTTTAGACGCTGATACGCGTTAAAAACCGAAATCAGATGTTTGAGGAGCGTAATACACAGGGCTATTAGCCATCCCCATCGACATCAGTAGTAAATTTCCAAAGGTTTTCTGACCAAAGAATGCACATGTTGCATGGGGTTTTCTCAAAATGCTGTTTCAAAGCCACAAGCAGTTTTAGACTCATGCATCCTGTCCTGGTCAGGCTGTGGGTGGTTCTATAGCAATGATTAGCATATCTGTTCTGTATTCACAGCTCTTTTAATTGCTCTTCTAATGAGAGCAGGGGATCTTATCTATAGTGTAGAGAGCTTTAGGCTATGTTCACACGGCTTATTTTGGGGTGCATTTCGCGGTGTACTGTGCTCTAATACAAGCGGAATGCGACCCATAATTACGGTAATCCATAGTTCTCATAGAGAACTATGGATTACGCCTCCTCGATTGTATTGTACGCGCGGGGAGATGACTATGGGGAAAAAAGTGAGTTTTAGACCAAAACCGTTTCATACATGTGGCCCTATGTTCTCAAGCTGCCGGCGTCCTGTGTGCAGACCTGTGGTGACTTCACTCCCTACTCTCAGATAAGACAAAGAGCAGAGAGAGAAGAGAAGAGCAGGATGGTAACCAGATAAACCTGTGTGCACTCAGTTCAGATAAAATCTCTTTGATCTCCTCAACAAAGCAAAATAAAGAAAGTAAAATATTTGGAAAAAGTCTTCAATTACCAGTCCCTACATGCTGAAAGCTAATCTTTGTAGTGAGATGCCTTTTTAAACAAATTGAATTAAAAAAATTATTGAACAAATTAAGAGTTTGGACAACCTCCTTAGTGCCCCATACACATTCTAGATTTGTCAGCCTAACCTGTCGCTTTTAGTGGGTTCAGCCATCAATATAATGTTTGGAGCCTCCTAATTTTGTCCTGACAGATATCATCAAAGGAAAGATGGATCGGGTTTGTGGAATTTTGATGCCCCATCCCTTGTCCTTGAATTCTCAGAGATTGATCTTTCAGTGTGTCCCCATGACAACACTCCTACAAACGTGCCCCAGCAGAGTTATCATAGGTACACTAGGCATAGCAAACAATCAGGTATTTTTCCCTATTTTCTTTCCTATGGTGGAATACTGCAGCTCTATTCTGTATGGTTGCTATGAGGCCTGTATCCCTATGACAACACTTACCTGCAATACTAGTCAAGGTGCATGAATAAGAGTGGTACTGTTTCTGGGGAAAAAAACACACACCCTTTAATATACTGTGGCTGATTATAATAAGCAAAGGCAAGGTGATAGCACGTCCTTCATGAACGTCTTCCATTGCCTTTCAGAGCCAACGAAGAATGGGAGTCTCACATCCAGGCGCTGCGATCGCAGCTTAATTCCATCTATTTCCCCGACACGGTGGAAGAGTGGATGGAAGAAAATGTGAACCCGTACATGGACTCGCTACGAGAAATAGCCAGAGACTTCCAGGAGATTCTACCGCTCAATGCCCGGCCGAAGGTCCCGCTGAAAAAGTGAAGGACACGGGTGTCCGGGCAACGTGAGAACACTAGAGGTCGGATATTGCTGGAAAGCAGAGACTATACCAGACTAATCCGAAATCCTGCCACACTCAGGACGACTGCAGGGGCCGGGGATACTCCTGTTCAGTAATCTGAATACGCACTATGTATACGGGAAGAGCCCCTTGTGCCCTGGCATGTGAAATGTGATATCTGTATTATATAAACCAGGAGGATTCTGGTCTGTCTTTACTGATCTTCCGTGATGGCTTCTCATCGGTGGTGCAGAACATCATGGGAGTGCCTAGCCTGGTATCTGCACATGGTGAGGAAACCACATTGCACTCAATCAATGTAACAGCAATGAGCCTTATGTATGAAAACTGTCTAGCAGTAAGACTGTCTTTGTTGCCCACAGCAACCAGAGCTCATACAACTAGAGATCAGCTTTCATTTTTCCAAAGCACTATATGAAATGAAATTTGGGTCCTGATTGGTTGCTATGGGCTCTGGTCGCTGTGAGCTCTGATTGGTCGCTATGGGCTCTGATTGGTTGCTATGGGCTCTGATTTGTTGCTATGAGGACTGATTGATTGCTATGGGATCTGATTGGTCGCTCTGCGTCCTGATTGGTCGCTATGAGCTCTGATTGTTCGCTATGGGCTCTTGTTCGTTGCTATGGGCTCTGGTTCGTTGCTATGGTCTCTTATTGGTTGCTATGGGTTCTGAATGGTCGCTATGGGCTGATTGGTTGCTATGGGCTCTTATTGGTTGCTATGAGCTCTGATTGGTCACTATGGGTCCTGATTGGTTGCTATGGGCTCTGGTCGCTATGGGCTCTGATTCATTGCTATGGTCTCTTATTGGTTGCTATGAGCTCTGATTGGTTGCTATGGGCTCTGATTGGTTGCTATGGGCCCTGATTGGTTGCTATGGGCCCTGATTGGTTGCTATGGGCCCTGATTGGTCGCTATGGGCTCTGATTGGTTGCTATGGGCCCTGATTGGTTGCTATGGGCTCTTATTGGTTGCTATGCATTCTGATTGGTCGCTGTGGGCTCTGATTGGTCGCTGTGGGTCCTGATTGGTCAAAATGGACCCTGATTGGTTGCTATGAGCTATGATTGGTTGCTATGCGTTCTGATTGGTCGCTGTGGGCTCTGGTCGCTATGGACTCTGATTGGTCGCTATGAGCTCTGATTGGTCGCTATGGGCTCTGGTCGCTATGAGCTCTGATTGGTTGCTATGGGCTCTGATTGTTGCTATGAGTTCTGATTGGTTGCTATGTGCTCTGATTGGTTGCAATGAGCTGTGATTGGTTGCTATGAGTTCTGATTGGTTGCTATGTGCTCTGATCGGTTGCTATGAGCTCTGATTGGTTGCTATGTGCTTTGATTGGTTGCTATGTGCTCTGATTGGTCGCTATGAGTTCTGATTGGTCGCTATGAGCTCTGATTGGTAACTATGGGCTCTGCTTGGACGCTATGGGTTCTGATTGGTCGCTATGGGCTCTGATTGGTTGCTATGTGCTCTGATTGGTTGCTATGGACTCTGATTGGTTGCTATGTGCTCTGATTGGTCGCTATGAGCTCTGATTGGTTGCTATGGGCTCTGATTGGTTGCTGTGGGCAACAAAGACAATCTTACTGCTAGACAGTTTTCATACATCAATGGCCCAATGTGATCTGTTCATATACTTCTGACTGGACATAGTCCGGACCATGTCTGGATTATGTGCAGCAACCATATAAGGCTCTGGCCACACAGCACAGGACAAAAACTGTCGGAAAGTTGACGGCTTTTAGTCCTATGCAGGACCATGGTTTTTGTCACCATTTTCGCAAAAACCGCGGTCGGTTTTAGTTTTTTTGCCGTCGGCTCGTACAATTGAATGTACGGGAAACGCAGTGGATTTTGCAAGAAGTTCCTAAAACCGCCAGCACCAGAAAACGAGCAGAAACAAAATGACCCGTGTAGACGAGTTTAGGTGCTTGTTATTCCGTCAGATTTTTCAAAATACTAAAATTAAAATCCGACGACTTGTGTGCTGTGTAGACATAGCCTTATAGGTCAATAATAGCTCATGACTGCCTGTTGCATAAGGGTATGTGCACACTACGGATTTGCGTGACATATTTCAGCACATAATTGCATTCCAATGCTCCCGAAATATACCTCTCAGTGCTATGATTACCAGATTTTTTTTTTTTCCAAGGCGCACAATATGCGCCATTAAAACAAGTGACATGTCACTTCTTTTGGGTGTTTACGCAATGGGGAAAATGAAAGTGATAGGAGGCTGGGCCATAGCGCTGTAGAAAGTACGCACTGCCCAGCGTGTACTTTCAACAGCAGGTGGACGGTTCTACAGCTTTAGTCTCACACTTCCTGTTCAGGCTGTGGGCGGTTCAACAGCTTCAGGCTCTCACTTCCTGTTCAGGCTGTGGGCGGCTCTACAGCTTCAGGCTCCCACTTCCTGTTCAGGCTGTGGGCGGTTCTACGGCTTCAGGCTCCCACTTCCTGTTCAGGCTGTGGGCGGTTCTACGCCTTCAGGCTCCCACTTCCTGTTCTGGCTGTGGGTGGTTCTACCGCTTCAGGCTCCCACTTCCTGATCAGGCTGTGGGCTGTTCTACAGCTTCAGGCTCCCACTTCCTATTCAGGCTGTGGGCGGTTCAACAGCTTCAGGCTCCCACATCCTGATCAGGCTGTGGGCGGTTCTACAGCTTCAGGCTCCCACTTCCTGATCAGGCTGTGGGTGGTTTTACAGCTTCAGGCAGGTTCAGTCTGTGGGCGCAATACACCGCCGCAATAAACCATGTGAACTTGCCCTTATAGTTAATATACACTCACCGGCCACTTTATTAGGTACACCTGTCCAACTGCTCGTTAACACTTAATTTCTAATCAGCCAATCACATGGCGGCAACTCAGTGCATTTAGGCATGTAGACATGGTCAAGACAATCTCCTGCAGTTCAAACCGAGCATCAGTATGGGGAAGAAAGGTGATTTGAGTGCCTTTGAACGTGGCATGGTTGTTGGTGCCAGAAGGGCTGCACTGAGTATTTCAGAAACTGCTGATCTCCTGGGATTTTCACGCACAACCATCTCTAGGGTTTACAGAGAATGGTCCGAAAAAAGAAAAAACATCCAGTGAGCGGCAGTCCTCGTGGGCGGAAATGCCTTGTTGATGCCAAAGGTCAAAGGAGAATGGGCAGACTGGTTCGAGATGATAGAAAGGCAACAGTTACTCAAATAGCCACCCTTTACAACCAAGGTAGGACGAAGAGCATCTCTGAACGCACAGTACGGCCAACTTTGAGGCAGATGGGCTACAGCAGCAGAAGACCACACCGGGTGCCACTCCTTTCAGCTAAGAACAGGAAACTGAGGCTCCAATTTGCCCAAGCTCATCGAAATTGGACAGTAGAAGATTGGAAAAACGTTGCCTGGTCTGATGAGTCTCGATTTCTGCTGCGACATTCGGATGGTAGGGTCAGAATTTGGCGTCAACAACATGAAAGCATGGATCCATCCTGCCTTGTATCAACGGTTCAGGCTGGGTGGTGGTGTCATGGTGTGGGGAATATTTTCTTGGCACTCTTTCTTGGCACTCTTGGTACCAATTGAGCATCGTTGCAACACCTTGTGGAATCTATGCCACGAAGAATTGAGGCAGTTCTGAAGGCAAAAGGGGGTCCAACCCGTTACTAGCATGGTGTACCTAATAAAGTGGCCGGTGAGTGTACATTCCAAAATGGTTGCCTCCTAGGTGATGGGTTCTTCTTAAAATTACAAAAAAAGGTGTTGCATTCCAGTCCATATACAACAAGAAACAAACACAAGAGCTTGAGGGTAAGTATGTGTACAACTGAAGAATTATGATGGGGGGAATGTATGCACCAATGCAAAAGTGAAGCAACTTTGGAAATACAGTAGTCTTGATTTAAAAATCTTCTGCCGTATTGTGTTTGCAGCTCCTTTGCAGATCTGTGTGTCTCCATGGTTACAGACTTCAAACGCAACCTCTGTAGCCTAATACTACAGCCATATTTGCTAATATACACTTGTAATGGGACTGCAGGATCAGACTACACAGATTTATTTGTAGTCTGTAACCATGGAGACGCACAGATCTGCATAGGAGCTGCATACACCAAACGCTAGAAGATTTGGGATTCAGACTATTTGCAAAGTGAAGTTGCTTTTTATTATAATTGAGAGCTATGTTTAACATTTGGTTGCAAAAGTGAACTTATCCCATAATCCTTACCATGCAGGTGAATACGGATCATCCAGTTATTTGGGGTATTAATCAGTCTACTTAGTCTCTAATACCGGGTTAGTAGTCTAAAATCAACCAAATACACAACGTGATCCGAAGCTGACCGGCTTGTTTTCTCTGCCTTTTTTTTTTTTTTTTTTTTTAACAATTCTTAAATTAATTGAAGTAAATTATGTAATTTTTTTGTTTTTAATGTTATTTTATGTTAGTTTAAATAAAAAAATATTTTCTTAATTATTTTACTGTTTAATCAGTGTCCTACAAGACATATTACACACACCTAATCTGCTATCTAGAGATTTTGGAGAAGCATTCTCAATACAGAAATATTCTATCTCTCTCATATCTATCTATCTATCTCATATCTATCTATCTCCTATCTATCTATCTCATATCTATCTATCTCCTATATATCTATCTCATATCTATCTATCTATCCATCCGTAAATGATATGGAGGGAAAACACAGGATGGGAGATCGTCTCAGCCTTTCTGCCGGTCTCCCATCTGCTTAGCATTTCAGCTGGTCTCCCGGATGCTTAAAGGGATTCTCTCATCATTCTGTTTTACAGAGCCTGCTCATCGCAACCACTTCCTGTTTAGGTTGTGGGTAGTTCTACAGCTTCAGGTTCCCTTATTCTTCTTGCTTTACGGCTTGTGGGCGGTTCTATTGACCCCCGATTCAGGCTCACCTAACTTCCACTGATCAGGCTGTGGGCGGTTCTAGAGCTTGAGACATCCACTTCCTGATCAGGCTGTGGGCGATTCTAGAGCTTGAGACTTCCACTTCCTGATCAGGCTGTGGGCGGTTCTACAGCTTCAGGTTCTCACTTCCTGATCAGGCTGTGGGCAGTTCTACAGCTTCAGGCTCCCACTGTCTGTTCAGGTTTTGGGCAGTTCCACAGCTTTAGGCTTCCACTTCCTGTTCAGGCTGTCGGCAGTTCTACAGCTTCAGATTCTCACTTGCTGATCAGGGTGTGGGTGGTTCTTCAGCTTCAGGCTCCCACTCCCTGTTCAGGTATTGGGCAGTTCCACAGCTTTATGCTTCCATTTTCTGTTTGGGCTGTGGGCTGTTCTACAGCTTCAGGCTCCCACTTACTGTTCTGGTTGTGGGTAGTTCTACAACAGTGACTGACATTTCAGCTCTGCTATTCCCAGCTGATCCTGTTAGAGAGACATATGGAAGGGATTTTAACAGCAGTGCAGAAGCTCTAACTGGTTAAAATTTGTCAGTAAGAAACATAAACCAGCTCCTTTGCTGCTGATAAAACACAACAGGAAGTGACCTCACCATCCTGGCCAGGGCTGCTAAAGCAGAAAAAGGTGGTCGGTAACCTAGTAAAGCTTACGTACCCAAGCAGGAGATAAGAATTGCTCTAACTCTGAAACAAAGCAAAATCAGAACAGCAATGTATTTGGTAATAATCGACATTTACCTTTGCCTACATATTTAGAGCTAGTCAATGTGGTGAGAGTACACCTTTAACTTTTTTTTGCCCATCTCTCAAAACAGCTGGGAGATCGTCAGAAAGGCTTAGCACGGGACACATATTTCAGGTTAAAATTCCTTTTTATTTAGAAACCGTATACAGGTATAGACACCTATGTTTTTCATACATTTGGAAAATCACTTTAATTATTTGAATGAATATGAAATGTTCCATTAAGGGCTCGTTCACACTTTTATACGTTGGATTGGTGTCAGAACTGAGTTTTACTCACATATCCATTCCTTTTTATGCACTGCATTTTTTTGTGTGCTCAATATGCATCGTGTCCCAATGGATCTGTATGTGGAAGTGTGAATGGGGCCTAAATATGAAATGCAGACGTTCCTTTGGATTCAAGAATTAGCAAATAGCTATTAAGGGCGACATATAAGAACGGGGCTGCGACAGAAGCCTGGCGTATATTCAGCCCGATATCCAGTGCAGCCCCATTCGCAATAGTGAAAATCCTCCCGAACGCCATCATCAGGCGCATTACAGAGCCCCTGCGTCACTTTGTAATGCGCCTGATTGCGGGGGGCGTGCGGGAGCCGGGGCGCACTAGAACCGTACGAAGCTATAGATTTATAGCTTCAGTACGGCAAACCCAGGCGTATTACTGCTGGAACAGGTAGAGCACTTTCAAAGTTTACCTGAGCCAGAAGTGTCATCTTAGCGCTTGAATGCGCCTGATTTATGACCCGCTGTAGAATAGGTTCATAAATCAGGCGCCTTCTAGGCCATTATAATGCGCATGAAATTTGCAGGTGCAGGAGTGGCACCGCCATTCATAAGGTAGAACTCTCCTCCTGCAGTACCACTACTAACCTTTGTGTGGCAGCATTACTCCTTCATTACAACTGCTGTCTGACCAGGCAGATGGTAAATCGGTGTTGACAGGCAGCTGAGAGGAGTCCGCGTAACCGAGGGGATGGAGAGTGACATCTTCCTGCCTCGTCCCCTCGCCTCAGTACAGCAAAGCACAGATTCCTGCGACCCCAGTGGAAAGTATGATCGCATCCCTGCTTAATGATAATTATTACGAGCTCGCTGAGGCTGCCAAGACCTCTTATTACTTTAACCCGCCATCTATTACCCTTCCTTCTATTATTATGTGGAAAACAAACCGGCAAAAGAACATCTGACTCCCCCCACAGCTTCTGCAGAGACTGAAGCTCCACCGCCGTCTCCAGATGTTCATAAATCCTATAATATAACACAATTATAATGCTATAAAGCCATAAGACATTATTACGCTCTAAACTTACTACACTATACCAGGCATTCTCAAAATGTGGCCCTCCAGCTGTGGGAAACTACAACTCCCATCATGCATTTGTATAATCTATAACAGTGAGAATGATGGGAATTGTAGTTTCCCAACAGCTGGAGGGCCGCAGTTTGAAGATGCCTGCACTATACATTTCACCTGCTAGCCCTAGAATGTGACTTTATTAAAGGAGTGCTCTAATAGTGCAAAGCCTTAAAGGGGCTGTCTCCCCACACTGTTTCACAGAGCCACAAGCAGCTTCCAATTCATGCATCCTGTCTCTTCCTCTTCATGATGTGGGTGGTTCTATTGCAGTGATTAGCATAACAGCTGAGTATTCACAGCTCTTCTAATTGCATTGACATGAGAGCAGGAGATGGTATCCATAGAGCAGAGGGCTTCAGAGCTCAAAGTAAACAAGTAATTAGTCTCCTTTGTTTGCTAGAGATAGCACACTCTGTTCTCAAGCCACCGGTGTCCTGTGTGACGATCTGTGGTGATGTCACTCCCTGCTCTCAGATAAGACAAAAAGCGGGGAGAGCAGAATGGCAACCAGAGAAACCTGTGTGCACTCAGAGCAGATAAAATCTCTCTCATCTCCTCAACAATGCAAAATAAACAAAGCAATGTATTTGGTAAAAGTCTTCGTTTACCGTTCCCTACATGTTGAAAGCTAATTTTTGTAGTGCTCTAATAGTGCAAAGCCTTAAAGGGGCTGTCTCGCCACACTGTTTCACAGAGCCACGTGCAGCTTCACATTCATGCATCCTGTCTCCTCCTGGTCAGGCTGTGGGTGCAGGGCCGGACTGGGACCAAAAATCAGCCCTGGCACAAAACCCCCACCAGCCCACATACAATATCCGCCCCTCTGCTATAATAAACACCACTATCAACATCAGCAAGAACGTAAAATTGGCGGACAGAAGCTCCTATTCACAGGGTTAGGGACAAGCGTACAGTTGTTTTTACAATTAGGGACAAGTGTATGCTCCCAACTTTAAAAACGCTGATATAACTTACAATACCGTTTTGTAGGGTAAAAACCACCGGGGCCCCAACACTGACTTGAAACAGCACCGACCAACGAAGCAAAAAAAACCCCGGACCCCCGGGGGGACTAAAGGGGCATGCCCTTATCTGTCGGATTTGGGGCTTTCTTTTCCTTTTTCTTTTCCCCGGGTCCAAAACCGCCTTGCGACTTTTCCCAGCCTTTAACTCGTCTCTGCAAAATTTTTACCACCAAAAATTTTGGGGACTTCTCACTTTTCCAGCAGCTCTTTACCTCTCCCCCAAATTTGTGTACAAACCCCCAAAATGCAAAGCCCCCAAATGGTTCAGTGACCCCTTTGCCCAAACCTTTAAAGTTCCCGGACAGCCCCGGGGAGGCTCCCGTTCTGTACAGTCTATTATTTTTGTTTCTTTTAAAGTGGGTTAATTTAAACCCCTTTAATACAGGCCCAAAAGGAAAGCTCCAAAATTTTCAGTAAAGGGGTTTAGACCCCCTTTTGGGGTAGGGTAATTAGCGGGTGGGTTTAAGAAAAACCCCCCAATTTTTTGGTGGGTTTGTTTCTTTAAAAGAAGGCTTTTTAAATGGGGGAAAACTGTCAGGTATGCCACAGCAGCCCGGCCCCGGGATCCCCACCCGGGCCCCTTGCCGATGCCGGGGAGATGGGGGCAGCAGTTAACACCCCAAATCTTACAGCATCCCGTGGGTTAGTCTGGGATTACATGGGGAGTTGGGAAACAAGGGTTTTTTTGACCAAACCCTTTACAAAGTACTAGTGTCTGCAAATAAGGCCCAAAAAGGACAGACGGCTGAGTAGGATGAAGGGGTTTTAAGGGCCCCCGGGGAGGTGGAGGGCGGGCTAGATGGGTGGGGCCCGGGGAGGGGAGGCAGGTAGTTGGGTGGGTCCGGGGAGGGGGGAGGCGGGCTAGATGGGAGGCCCCCCAGGAGAGGGGGAAAGGGCAGGCTTTTTTTGTGAGGGTCCCGGGAAGGGGGGGCCCGGCTAGTTAGTGGGGCCCCCAAGGGGAGGTTGGAGGCATTTAGATATTTGGGGGGTTTCCGGGGGGAAGGTGGAGGCAGGTAGATAGTGGGCCCGGGGGAGGTGGGGCGGGTAGTTTGTGGGTCCCAGGGGGAGGTGGGGGAGGCTAGTGGTAAAGGTCCCGGGGAGGGTGGCAGGCAAACATGCTGAGGCCAGGGGGGGGGGGGCAGGTTTCATGGTGGGGCCCCAGGGGGGGTGGGGGCAGGCTACTTGGTGGGGCCCCAGGGGGGGTTTGGAGGCAGGCTGTTAGTGGGGTTTCCAGGGGGGTGGGGGCAGGCTAGAAAAGTGGGGCCCGGGGGAAAGGGGGGGCAGGCTAGATAGTGAGGTCCGGGGAGGGGGGAGACGGGCTAGATAGTGGGGCCCGGGGAGGTGGAGGCAGGCTAGATAGTGAGGTCCATGGGGCGGGGGGCGGCTAGTTTAGGGGGGGGTTTCCAGGGAGGTGGGGGCGGCTAGTGGTGGGCCCGGAGAGGGGAGGAAAGGCTAGAGGGGTGAGGACCCGGGGGAGGGGGGGGCCCAGGCTTTTTGGGGAGGCCCAGGAAGGTGGAGGCGGGTAGTAGTGGGCCCTGGGGGAGGGGAGGCAGGCTAGGTTTGGGAGGTCCCAGGGGAGGGGGGAGGAAAAGGCCCAGATAGTGAGGTCCAGGGGGTTTGGGGCAGGCAAAAATATTGGGGCCCGGGAGAGGTGGAGGCGGGGCTAAAATGGTGAGGTCCCAGGGGGGGGGAGGGGGGCTAGATAGGAGGTCCCAGGGGGGGTGGGGGGGGAAGGCTAGATAGTGGGGGGAAAGGGAGGTTTTGGCGGGGCTACATGGTGAGGCCCTGGGGGGGTGGAGGAAGGCAAAATAGTGGGGTTTCCGGGGGGAGGGGCAGGCAAATTTGGGGGTCCAGGGGGGTTTGGGGGCAGGCTAGATGTGGGGCCCAGGGAGGTGGAGGCAGGCTAAAATAGTGGGTTTCCCGGGGAGGTGGAGGCGGGCTAGTATTGAGGGGCCCAAAGGGGGAGGTGGGGGGCAGGCAGTTTGGGGGAGGCCCCCAGGGGGGTGGAGGCAGGCTAGAAAGTAAAGGCCCCCCAGGGAGGTGGTAGGCAGGTAAAAAAGGGGAGGCCCCGGGGGGAGGTGGGGGCGGGGGTAGAGGGGAAGAGGGCCCCAGGGGAGGTGGAGGCAGGCTAGAGGGTTGAGGTCCCGGGGAGGGGGGGGCGGGGGTTTTTGATAGTAAGGGCCCCGGGGGGGAGGTGGAGGCAGGTTTAATTTGTGAGGTCCCAGGGGGGTGGAGGCAGGTAAAATATTGAGGTCCGGGGGGGGTGGGAGGCAGGCTAAAATAGGGGGGGCCCCGGGGGAAGTGGAGGCAGGCGGATAGTGGGGCCCAGGGGAGGGGGAAAGGGGCTGGCTAGTTTGTGGGGTTTCCGGGGGAGGTGGGGGCCCCGGGGCCCTAAAAATGGTAACCCCCGGGGGGAGGGTGGGGGCAGGGCTAGATATTGAGGTCCGGGGAAAGGGGAGGACGGCTAGATTGGGGTGGGAGAGGGGGGGAGGCCAGGCTAAAATAGTGGGGGGCCCAAGGGGAGGTGGAGGAAGGCTAGATAGAGAGGTCCGGGGGAGGGGGAAAGACTGGCTAGATAGTGAGGCCCAGGAGGTGGAGGCGGGGTAGATAAAAAGGAAGGGGAAAGGTGGAGGCAGGCTAGATAGTGGGGCCCCAAGGGGAGGGGGGAGGCAGGTTTAATAGTGGGTTTCCCCAGGGGGGGTGGAGGCAGGTTTACATGGGGAGGTCCAGGGAGGTGGGGGGCGGTACGGGGTGGGGGCCCGGGGAGGTGGGGGCCCGGGTTTTAAATATTGGGTCCGGGGGGGGTGGAGGCAGGCTAGTTTGTGAGGCCCGGAGGGGTGGAGGCAGGCGGGTATTTGGGGCCCGGGGGAGGTGGAAAACAGGTTTGATAGTGGGGGTTCCCCAGGAGGGGGGAGACAGGCTAGATGGTGGGGCCCCAGGGGAGGTGGAGGCAGGCTAATGGGAAAAGGCCCCAGGAGAGGTGGGGCAGGTTTAGAGGGTGGGGCCCCAGGGAGGTGGAAAACAGGCTATTTTGTGAGGCCCCAGGGAGGGGGAACAGGCTGATGGTGGGCCCAGGGGAGGTGGGGGAAGGCAAAGATAGTGAGGCCGGGGGAGGTGGAGGAAAGGCAAAGATAGGGGAGGTCCCAGGGGTGGAGACGGGGTGGGAATGGTGAGGTCCCGGGAGGGGAGGCGGGCCCTAGATATTTTGGGGTTTTTCCAGGAGGGGGTGGAGGCAGGCTAGTTTATTTTGGGGGTTTCCCGGGAGGTGGGGGGAAAGGTAAAATTGTGGGGCCCAGGGGAGGTGGGGGGCGGTTTGTTTGTGAGGTCCGGGGAGGGGGGGAGGGCAGGCTCCCCTTTGGGGCCCCAGGGGAGGGAGGAGGCAGAATAGTGGGGCCCCCCGGGGAGGGGGGAGGCAGGTTAATAGTGGGGCCCCGGGGAGAGGTGGGGGAAAGGGTTAGAGGGGGACCCGGGGAGAGATGGGGGCCCAGGCTGAGAGAGAGGCCCCGGAGAGGTGGAGGGGGCTAGAAAAGTAGGGTCCGGGGAAAGGTTTGGAGGCAGGCTAGATAGTGGGCCCCCCCGGGGGGGGGGGGAGGTGGGCAGGTTTGATAGTGGGGCCCCTGGGGGGTGGGGGGCAGGCTAATAGTGGGGCCCAGGGAGGTGGAGGCAGGTAGATGGTGAGGTCCAGGGGGGTTTGGGAGGAAGGCAATTAGTGGGTCCAGGGGGGGTGGGGGCGGGCAAAGTGGGAGGCCCCGGAGAGGGGGAGCGGGCTAGCTGGGGGGCCCCCGGGAGAGGTGGAGGCGGGCTGGGAAAAGTGAGGCCCCGGAGAGGTGGAGGTAGGCTAGTTTGGTTTGGAGGTCCCAGTGGGGGTTGGAGGAAAGGCTAGATAGTGGGGGTCCCGGGGGGGTTTGGGGGTGGCTAGAAAAGGTGGGTCCCAGGGGGGTGTAGGAGGCTACATGGTGGGGCCCCAAAGGGGAGGTGGGGCAGGTAATGGGTGGGGCCCTGGAGAGGTGGAGGGCCAGGCTAGATATGAGGTCCAGGGAGGGGGAAAGGCAGGCAAATTTGTGAGGCCCTGGAGAGGGGGGGGCAGGCTAGAAAGTGAGGCCCAGGAGGGTGGGAGGGGGCTAGAAAGTGGGGCCCCCAGGAGAGGTGGGAGGCGGGCTGGGTTAGGAGGCCCCAGGGGGTGGAGCGGGGCTGGGTGGGGTTTCCAGGGAGGTGGAGGCGGTTAGATAGGGGAGGCCCAGGGGGGTGGAGGCGGGTTTTTTAGGAGGTCCCGGGAAAGGGTGGGGCGGGCTAGTTTAGTGCCCCCAAAAGGGGGGTGGGAAGGTAGTTTATTTTGGGCCCCGGGAGGGTGGAGGCAGGTGGGTAGGGAGGTCCAGGGGGGGGGGAGGCTGGATTATGTGGGGGCCCCGGGAGAGGTGGAGGCGGGGCTAGATGGTGGGGCCCCGGAGAGGGTGGGTGGGCAAGTTTAGGTTGGGGCCCAGGGAAGGGTGGAGGGGGGCAATTTTTTAATTTTGGGAAGGGTTCCCGGGGGAGGTGGAGGCAGGCTAGATATTTTGGATGTCCCGGGGAAAGGTGGAGGCGGTTTAATATGAGGTCCGGGGGAGGTGGAGGCGGGTTGGGGGCCCGGTGATAGGGGGGCCCCGGGGGGGTTTGGGGGGCAGGGGAGGCCGGCTAAAAGTGGGGCCCCCAAGGGGGTGGAGGAAAGGTTTGATAGTGGGGCCCGGGGAGGTGGGGCAGGCTTGAAAATGGGGTCCCGGGAGGGGAGGCGGGCTAGATATTTGAGTTCCCAGGGGGGGTTTGGAGGCAGGCTAGATAGGGGGCCCCCCGGGGGAGGTGGAGGGGGCTTTTTTGTGGGGCCCCAGGGGGGTGGGGGGCAGGCTAGAAAAGTGGGGGCCCCCAAGGGAGAGGTGGAGGGGGCAGGAAGGGGAGGTCCAGGGGGGTGGGGGCCCAAGGTAGATAGGAGGTCCCAGGGGGGGGTGGGGGCGGGGCTAGTTAGTGGGGGTCCCAGAGGGGGGGAGGAGGAGGTTTGATAGTGGGGGTCCCAAAAGGATTTGGAGGAGGTAGTTTGTGAGGTCCCGGGAGGTGGGGGCAGGCTAAAATAGTGAGGCCCCAGGGGGGGTGGGGAAAGGCTAGTTTGGTGGGGGCCCAGGGGAGGTGGAGGCAGGCTAGAAAAGGGGGCCCCCGGGGGAGGTGGGGGCAGGCTAGATGTGAGGCCCCTGGGAGGTGGGGCAGGCAAGATAGTAAAGGCCCCTTGGGGTTTTGGGGGAGGCAGGCTAGATAGTGGGGGCCCCGGGAAAGAGGGGGAAGGCGGGCTAGTTTGTGAGGCCCCAGAAGGGGTGGGGGAAGGGTTTAGATTAGTGGGGTCCCCAGGAGGGTGGGGGCAGGTTTAGATAGTGAGGTCCCGGGGGGGAGGGGGGGGCGGGAAAAATTTAGTGGGGGCCCCCAAAGGGAGGTGGAGGCAGGCTAGATATTGGGGTTTTCCAAAGGGGAGGTGGGGGGGCAGGGCTGGGATAGTGAGGTCCAAGGGAGGAGGAGGGCAGGCTAGATGGTGAGGCCCCAGGGGGGGGTTTGGGAGGCAGGCTAGATAGGGGAGGTCCCCGGGGGGTTTGGAGGCAGGCTAGTAGTGGGGGTTCCAGGGAGGTGGAGGCAGGCTAGATAGTTAGGTCCAAAGGGGGAGGTGGGGGGCGGCTAGATATTTGAGGCCCAGGGGAGGTGGGGCAGGTTTAGGATAGTGAGGTCCCACGGGAGGTGGAGGCAGGCTAGATAGTGAGCTCCCAGTAGTAAATTGAAGGACACTTACCAGCCTCATTGATTGGTCCTCCGCAGGCGCAGGTATCTTCTTGGCCAAGCAGGAAGCTCCTCTGCTCAGCGTCCTGCCAGGCCTGCAGGGGGGCGGGGCCAGAGCACTGAGGAGGCGGAGCCAGGCAGTCTGTGCTCTTCTCCTGTGAGCAGAGCTGCCGGCCCCGCCCCCTGAGCTCTCTGTGCTGCCCGTGCCAGCCCCGCCCCCTGAGTTTTCTGTGCTGCCCGTGCCGGCCCCGGTCTCAGCAATGAGGGAAGCAGCCGCTGCGGAGCTCCGCGGCCAGCACAGACTTAAAGGGGTTGTCTCACTACGACGATCATAGTTGAAAATGTGGGGACCAAAAATCTAAGGATGTACGTCCTTGGTTACTATTGGCAAAGTGCTACGGATTTAGAGAACGGGCTGGTTTACATGTGCTTAGCAACGGTGTTTGTTTACTGGTCAGGGAAGCATTCTGTCCTGCCCAGGTCATGCACATGCAAAGGAAAGGCAGTGAAGAGGAGGGGCAGGGATGTGTGTATTGGCAGGCAAGGAGGAGAAGCAGTGAGAGGACATGCAGGGGGTTGTGTGTATTGTATCCTCTTCACTGCCTCTCCTCCATCCCTGTGGCTGCCAATACACACATCGCTGTATCTGCCAATACACCCTCCCCCGCTCTTCACTGCCTCTTGTCCTGCATGTGCTGCAATACCACAACCCCCTGCAAGTCTCTCATGCTTCTCCTTTGTGCCTGCCAATACACACATCCCTGCCCCTCCTCTTCACTGGCTTTCCTTTGCATGTGCACGACCTGGGCAGGACAGAATGCTTCCCTGACCAGTAAACAAACACTGTTGCTAAGCTCATGTAAACCAGACCGTTCTCTAAAACCGTAGCACTTTGCCAATAGTAACCAAGGACATACATCCTTAGATTTTTGGTCCCCACATTTTCAACTATAATCTTCGTAGTGAGACAACCCCTTTAATGTCTGATGCTGCCACAACGGACACTGAGGCGGAGCAGCCCGCAGCACCAGCCGTGGCCCTCCACAGTGTCCACAGCTACACATAACAGTCTTAACAGTGGCGCTGCTCCTGTATTAAAGAAGGTTGGAGCAGCGTCAGCTGATCATATGTAATGCAGGCGGCCCAGGAGTCACATGGCCCGTCGGGCATTTGCCCGGCTTGACAGGTTCTCAGTCCGGGCCTGTGTGGGTGGTTCTGTAGCAGTGATCAACATGTCAGCTCAGTATTCACAGCTCTTCTAATTGCATTGACATGAGAGCAGGCGATTGTATTGATAGAGCAGAGAGCTACAGAGCCCAAAGTAAACAAGTAATTAGTATCCTTTGTTAGAGATAACACACTCTGTTCTTAAGCTGCAGGCCTCCTGTGTGCCTACCTGCGGTGACGCCACTCCCTGCTATCACATAATACAAAGAGAGAGAAGGGGAGAGCAGAATGGTAGCCAGAGAAGCCTGTGTGCACTCCGAGCAGATAAAATATCTCATCTCCTCGACAAAGCAAAATAAACAAAGCGATGTATTTGGAAAAAGTTTTAATTTACTGTTCCCTACATGTTGAAAGCTAATCTTAGGGAGTCAACCCCTTTAAAAGGAGGAGCTTGACACCAGGATACATGGAACATTAAAGCGAGAACCTCTTTGTCATACATTTTGACTGTGTGCTGCCACAACTAGGGGGAGCTGACAAAATATTGATGTATACAGCTGTATAAATATGTGTGCAATGAGCTCCCCCTAGTGGCAGGTGGCTGTTATGACTGTGTTTCTGCCAACAGGATGCAAAGTTCATTGCTGGGCCCTCTCCCATCGCAGACTCCAGAGCCTTTGTGTGGCCTGTTCTATGGTAATATGTCACTGCTAGCATGTAAGTAACTGCTGCTGCATATTACAGGATCCAGCAGATGTATTACTGGGACATACAAAGGGGTTAGAACTGCAAAGATGTCCGCAGCCCAGGACCCCGGTTAATACATTAACTATGTTACTATATGCAAAGCCCAGTCAGAACTAAGACCGTCTCCTATAATCAATTCAGGCTCATTCCAGCCGCCCCATAGGAGCTGAGTGGCATCAATGCCCGCCCCGCGTCCTATCTGTGCTGAAATCATTAATGCCGTCTATCCGCGCTGCATCTACACGAGCTCGTCTGAGCTCTATTGATTTGTACTGAGTCCAAGCTGTAATTGTAAGAGACCTCTATGACAGCTACAGCTATGTTATGTCTGAACCATCACTGGCAACTAATGCACGAAAGTAAAAGGTCCCGTCTGAGCGACCCCGAAAGGGCAACTTACTGAAAAAGAGAAATCTATTTATTGTAACAATTCTGGAGACTTAGGACTATTTAGAACCATATAGGAAGGTGCAACAGCAAACACATCTATCTATCTATCTATCTATCTCATATCTATCTATCTATCTATCTATCTCATATCTATCTCATATCTATCTCTCATATCTATCTATCTATCTCATATTTCTATCTTCATTCATATCTATCTATCTATTCATATCTATCTATCTATCTATATCTATTATCTATCTCATATCTATTCATATCTATCTATCTATCTACTTCATATCTATCTATTTTGTTTATCTATCCATCTATCTTATCTCATATCTATCTTATCTATTTTATCTATCTAACTTCATATTAATTATCTATCTATCTATCTCTCTATCTCTCTATCTATCTATCTATCTATCTATCCATCTATCTGTTTATCTATCCATCTATCTCATATCTATCCATCTATCTCATATCTATCTATCTATCTATATCTATCTCATATCTATCTATCTCATATCTATCTATCTGATTTCTATCTATCTATCTATCTATCTATCTCATATCTATCTA
Source organism: Phyllomedusa bahiana (assembly GCA_025379985.1). Lineage (NCBI taxonomy): Eukaryota > Metazoa > Chordata > Amphibia > Anura > Hylidae > Phyllomedusa > Phyllomedusa bahiana. The sequence continues at coordinate 8,501 of JAODAL010020666.1, read as the reverse complement.
TCTATCTCTCTCTCATATCTATCTCTCTATCTATCTATCTGTTTATCTATCCATCTATCTATCTATCTATCTATCTCATATCTATCTATCTATCTACAGTGGGTACGGAAAGTATTCAGACCCCTTTAAATTTTTCACTCTTTGTTTCATTGCAGCCATTTGGTAAGATCACAAAAAGTTCATTTTTTTTCCTCATTAATGTACGCTCTGCCTCGCCCCCCATCCCCATCTTCAAAGGAAAAAAACAGAAATGTAGATATTTTTGCAAATTTATTGAACAAGAAAAACCGAAATATCACATAAGTATTCAGACCCTTTGCTGTGACACTCATATTTAACTCACATGCTGTCCATTTCCTTCTGATCCTCCTTGAGATGGTTCTACTCCTTCATGGGAGCCCAGCTGTGTTTAATTAAAACTGATTGGACTTGATTGGGAAAAGGGACACACACCTGTCTATATAAAAACTTCCCCGCTCACAGTGCATGTCAGAGCACATGAGAATCATGAGGTCTAAGGAACTGCCCAAGGAGCTCAGAGACAGAATTGTGGCAAGGCACAGATCTGGCCAAGGTTACAAAAGAATTTCTGCAGCACTTAAGGTTCCTGAGAGCACAATGGCCTCCATAATCCTAAAATGGAAGAAGTTTGGGACGACCAAAACTCTTCCCCGACCCGGCCATCCAGCCAAACAAAGCAGTCGTGGGGAAGAGCCTTGGTAGAGAGGTAAAGAAGAACCCCCAGAGAGGAGCAGGGAGTGGGAGAACGTTCCCCAAAGTCAACTCCATGCGCTCCAGCAGTCGGGGCTTTAGGCAGAGTGCGGCCGACAGAAGCCTCTCCTCAAATGCAAGACATATGAAAAGCCGCAGACGGAAGCCTCTCCTCGTGCAATACATATGAAATCCTCAGACGGACGCCTCTCCTCAGTGCAAGACATATGAAAGCCACAGACGGAAGCCTCTCCTCAGTGCAAGACACATGAAAGCTGCAGACGGAAGCCTCTCCTCAGTGCAAGACATAGGAAAGCCCGCATACGGTTTGCAAAAATCACATGAAGGATCCCAGACTATGAGAAATAATATTCTCTGCTCTGATGAGAAGGAGACTGAACTTTTTGGTGTTAATTGTAAGCGGTGGAGAAAACCAGCCCTCCTCATCACCCCCCAATCCAACCCCAACAGTGACACATGGGGGGGCAAAAGCATCTCCCCAAAATGGGGGGGCCCCCTGGGGGGGGGAAGGGGGGACACTTAGGGGGGGTTTGGGGGGGGCAGCATAAATGTTTGGGGGGGCGGCAAGGGTTGTGACACATTGTTGGGGGGGCAGCCATCATGTTTATGGGGGCAGTGACACTTTGGTGGTGGCACCAATCATGCTATGGGGGGCAGTGACACTTTTAGGTTGGGGGCGGAAAAGGGGAAATCATGCTTTTTGGGGGGCAGTGACACATGGTGGGGGGCCCGGGGGCATAAAAAGGGGGCCTATGCGGGGGGCAGTGACACATGGTGGGGGCCCCCGGGGCATCCTTTTGGGCCTTTTTGGGGGGCGGAAAGGGGTAGACGTTTTGGGGGGGGCAAATTCAAATTAAAAGGAAAGTTTAATTTGGGCCCAAATTTAAGAGTTTAATCCGGGAGGGAAAAACCTCTTCCAGACGCTCTGGCCCCTCAGCGGGGCCCCCAAAGGTTTTTTAATCATAACAAAACAGGGACCCTAAGCACACATTTAAAAATAAAAAAAGAAAGGCGGCTTCAAGAAAACTCTGTGCCCTTTCCCTTTCCCCCAAACCCAAAAGCCCGCCCAAAAACCCCAAATTTGAGCATCTTTTTTGGAGGAGCAGGGAAAATGGCTTTCCCCCAAACTTCACCACCCAAATCCTGGGGGAAACCGGAGGGGAAATTTTTTGAAAGGAAAAAAACCCGGGGGAAAAACCCCCAAATCCAGGGTCAAAAAACTTTTTTGATCTTTCCCCAAGAAGACCCCCTGGCTGACTAGTCAAAAGGGGGCTTTTTACTCAATACTGAGAAAAGGGGCCGGGAATCCCTTATGCCCAGTGAAATTTTTTTTTTTTGTTTAAAAAAATTTGCAAAAATACTACATTTCTTTTTTTTTTTCTTTTAAAAAGGGAGGGGGGGGGCAGAGGTGAAAAATTAATCAGCAAAAAAGGGAATTTTCTGGATCTTAAAAAGGGGCTGCAATAAAACAAAGAATAAAAAAAATTTTTAAATTTGTTGAATATTTTCCCCGTACCCACTTTTGAAAATTTTTTTGGTTATAAAACTTCGGGTTTTCAACGAAATCATCAAACTATCTCAAAACTATCTTATCTCATATCTATCTATCTATTTTCATATCTTTCTTTTACTTTTCCATATCTATCTATCAATCTATTTAATCTATAATTATCTATCTTTTTTATATTATCTACCCAATTTTCCATCTATCTATCAAATCTAATCATATCTATCAACTATTTTATAATCTTCTTACCCAAAAATATCTTCTATCTTTTTATTAACCTATCTATCTATTTTCTAAAAACTATTTTTATCAAACTATCTATCCCCCATTTTCTAAAATTATCTCATATCAAAATTATCTATTTTAAAAAATTATCTACCCAATTATCAAATCTATCAAAATTTCAATATCTATCAAATTTCTACTATCTCCTATTTTACTAATATCTATCTATCTCATATCTATCTATTATCTCCCTTTTTAAACTCATATTTTATCTATCAAATCTATTTATCTATTTAAACTTTTATCTATTTCCTATTTTATTAACCCCATATCTATCTAATATCTATCTATCTATCAATCCATTTTCTATCTAACAATCTATCTTCTATTTTCATATCTATCTCATATCTATTTTATTTTCTATCATCTATTCAAAACTATCTCATATCTACTATCCTATCTATCTACCCCAAATCTATCTTTTATCTATCAACTCTTTCTATCTATCTATTATTATCTTTTCAAACTCTTTTATCTACCTATTTTATCTATTCTATCGTTTAAATCTACCCCATCTATTCATAATCTATCTCATATCTATCTATTTTCTATCTATCTCTATCAAATCAAAAACTATCTTTTAATCTACTATTACCCCTTCAATCTATCTATCTATTTTTTTAAATCTAACTAATCTATCTCTTTAATCTATATCATATCTATCTTTTTTTATTTTCATTTTTCAATTTTTTTAATTTTTTCCTAATAATAATATTTATTTTTACAAAAATTTTAATTATTATCAAACAATTATAACCTTATAAATTTAAACTCCTTTTTAAACCTCATATTCAAAATTACATATCTTTTTCTATTTTCTATCTATCTCATATCTATCTATCTATTTTTCCCAAACTATCTATCAAACCCCTATCAATCTTCACACCCTCAAAATCTATCTTTATTACCATTCTATCAAATCTATCCCATACCCTATTTTTATCTATCCCTATCTTTTATCTTTTCTCATTTTAACTATCTTTATTATTATTCAAAATCTATCTTTTAAACTATCTATCTAAATCTATCCCCCTATCTATCTATCTATCTATCTATCTATCTATCATCTATCTCATATCTATCTATCTCATATCTATCTATCTATCTATCTATCTATCTATCTCATATCTATCTATCTATCTATCTATCTATCTATCTATCTATCTATCTATCTATCTATCTATCTCATATCTATATATCTCTTCTTATATCCACCCTCCATGAAACGTTCCTTGGTGTTACAAAAGGGAAGAAACCTGACTGTATCTTGCAAAAAACTGAATGAGACAAATGTATCAATCTTCCGCTCTGCAATGATTTTGCTTTTGTCTTTGTAACAAATGTGTCTTATTTGTAAATACTTTGAGGGTCATCAATGAAAACCTTCTCTCATAGAACAAGTGGGAGGTGTCGGTCAGTGCAGGGGATTGACCACACGTCCCAGTGACGTATCTGCTCCATAAGGGGACAGCAGTGTTATAAATGGCACATGGAGGGTGGGGGGCACTTTCCACTATGGAGGGTGCTGGTTGCTTCCCTTGTAGCCAGATTTTCCTCCTTCTAATTCAGTCCGGAGGTGGCGGCTTCCTCAAGGTCACAAGGAAGTCTGGATGTCACTACTTTATGAGCTCCATGTTGTTGGAGCCACAGTTCACATTCCTTGTGATACAAGTGGTGGGACAGGTGGCGCCTTGTATGACTCTACAGGACCAGCTCATCAGTGGAGGGACTGCTACAAGTCGGAGGACTCTTGGATGTACTTATTATTGGGTCTTGCGTTTACTACTGAATGAAGATCTGTGACCTCTCTTGTATGGTCTGGTTTAGTAAATCCCTGTGTTCTCTGTGATATAACAATCCCAGAGCCTCTTCTGTTACTCCTCCTGGAAATGTATTACTGAATTTGTCAACTGGGTGTTACCAATTGAGAGGGAAGGGGGGGGGCCCTTGTACAATCTGGTATTGTCCAATCAGAGCTGACAGTCACACCCCTTGAAAAACTGGGATGGTAACATTGTATGAAGTATCAGACTTTTTATTTTTAGCCATTTGTGGCTAAACTGGGTATCACCGAATGGCCACCACAAGAGCTTCCATGTGGGTTGCCACCCAGCTTTCCTGAGTATTGAATGGCAAATCTGCCGCATAGAAGTAAAGGATGTATCAGCTTTGGTATTTAGGGGTCTGGGTGAGTATGGAAGCTGTAATCGCTACTCTATTAATATTTTATAAACTTTGTCAAAAACTTTAACTAAAGTTAAAATAATTGAATCCATAATCTGATAATCTGGAAGGTCTGATAATCCGTAACAGAATGTGCGTTGTCTGAGCGGAGAGAAGCAAAAAGGAAATTTTACTGATAAAATAAGTTTATGACATGAGACACTGTCTATGACTATCAATGGCTTGGGAGCACTGCATATGATTACCAATGCCGTAGGGGCACCAGGACTGCCAATGACATAGGGGCTCTATGACTGCCAATGCCATGGGGGCAAAATAGCTTCCAATAACATGGAGGCTCTATGGCTGCCAATGACATGTTGGTACTATGGCGGCCAATAACATGGAGGCCTATGGTTTGCCAATGACATGTGGCATTTATGGCTGCCAAGGACATGGAGGCGCTATGGCGCCAATGACATGTGGGCACTATGCTGCCAAGGACATGGAGGCCTAGGGCTGCCAAAGACATGACGCACTGTCTACGACTATCAATGACAGGGGACACTTTGTATGACTGCAAACTGCATGAGCACTATCTATGGCTTCCAATGACATGGGGGCTCTATGGCTGCCAATGATATGGGGACCCTATGGCTGCCAATGAAAAGGGGGCATGTCTTTGACTATCAATGATTTGGGGACACTATGGCTGCCAATGACATGGGGGCACTGTCTTTGACTATCAATGATTTGGGGACACTATGGCTGCCAATGACATGGGGGACTGTATACGGACTACAATAACATGAAAGCATGTCTAAGGACTGCCATCAATTAGGGGCACTGTGATTTCCCAATGGCAGTTGACACAATGCCAGCTAATGTGTAATGACTTTTTAAATAAATTAGGGGTACCATGACATGTGGGTACCATGGCTGACAATAACATGGGGGCATTGTCTGTGACTGTCCATCACATGGGGCACGATGGCTGCCAATGACATGGTGGCACTATGATCATCAATGACATGGGAGCACTGTGTTTGACTGTCAATGACATGAGGGTTCCATGACTGGTAATATCTTAGCTGCCAATGGCATGTGGGTAATATGATAATGATATGGGACACTGTGTATGTGGGACATTATCTTTGACTGCCAATGACATGGTGGCACCATGACTACAATTTGACATGGGAGTACTGTCTATGACTCCCCATCATTTTGGGGGCTCTATGACTGCTAGTATCAGGGGCCTATGACTGCGAATAACGGGCTGGCATTGGGGCACTGTTTTATGGCTGCCCATGATGTGATTCATTATCTATGACTGCCAATGGCTGGCGGGACTAACTCTGGCTATATAAAAAATACAGGGACTTTCTTTGGCTTGGTTCACATCTGCTCAGAGGTGAAACGGTGGCGCCGGGGGATCGTTTACAGCCCCGTGCGGAGCCTATTGGGTTACAAATGGGTCCATCGGGTTTTCGAGGGTCCCTTGTTTAGAAAAGAACCAGTTTATGGAATCACAGGTCTTGCTTCAACAACCCCCTTAACTAAAGGGGGATTTAACACATTGTTCAATCAACCAGCCTTTTTTCTTGGGATCATTTTGAAATTCCCGGGGCTGTTTACGGCTTCTTTCAAAAGACTGCAGTTAGAAGCCAGGTCTGTAGCTATAGCAACCAGGCTGGCACCTATCAGGAAGATCAAAGGTCTTAGCATAGCAACCAGGCTGGCAGCCTATCAGGAGAGATCAAACAGGTCTGTAGCTATAGCAACCAGGCTGGCACCTATCAGGAAGATCAAACAGGTCTGTAGCTATAGCAACCCGCGCTGGAAATCTATCAGGGGAAACAAACAGGTCTGTAGCTATAGCGACCTGAGGAGCTGATGCAGCCCAATACAAGAGGAGAATAGGTTTGGACACTGTTAATGGACACATATTGCAAAGTGACTTGTTTTTGCAAGATCTTTAAAATAAAAAGCAATATTTGTAGTGAGACAACCCCTTTAATCTTTTCCCGAAAACATAATAAAACACAGATTTTGGAGTAGAATGTATGTGCGTACATTCATAAAAATGCATTATATATATTATTTTATATATATATATATATATAAATATTATATTAAATTTTGAACTTCCAATAATCCATTCTATCTGATCATCTGACACGATGCCAGATTAAAGGAATTTTACTGTGTTACTAAAAATCTTAACGAAGGGGTATTAAGGGACGACCAGTGCAGGGAAACATTTCGGTCCAGGGAAGGTAATCACAGTAAGACTCTATAAGTGCTGGCTCGGAGGAATGTCAGTGCTGGCATGTTTGACCACAAAGGAGGGAGCCCCCCACAGCCTCAGGGATAGTTTACTCTGCCTTTTTAAACACTGAGGTGACCCCCCCTTCAGTCCCGGGTGTTTAATTTCGCCTCCGGCTGCATATTTTGCTGAACTGGTCCTGTACATCTGTCAGAAGCAAAATGCTGAAATTTGTGCCACATAACAACCCTCGTCTGCCCCCGGCTTGTGTGAACGTAAGGAGCTGTACAGAGCCGTGAAAAGTAGTCATTCCCTATGGTCCCAGCTCGGGTGGAGAGTCCACAGCGGGTATAGACATGAAGTGTGGGCCAACAATGAGACTAAGGTGAAAGTGCCCCAGAACGTGGCATTGCCGCCCATGACCAACTCAAGGCCAGGTCTCATCTTTCCCACAGGCCCAGAGATTATAGGGTTTGTGTAATTTCATGCTGCACCTCTAGACTTTCCTGAATTCAGACAGTCTCTGACTGCCCATCACCACGGGTGTAGACACCGCGATAACATGGAGGCGCTGCCACTTGCCCATCACACCTGGGCACTATGACTGGGGAACAACATGGGGGCGCTAAAATGCCAATGACAATGGGGCACTTTCAACTGTCAATCACAAGGGGGTACTGTGACTACTCATTATATATGGGGCACTATAATGGCAATAACATGGTGGCACTAACAATGCTAATGTTTTGGGGCATTGTTTATGACTGCCAATGGCATGGGGCCAACGACTACCAGTTGTCGTGGGCACTGTCTATGACCATCAATGATAGGGGGGTACTATAACTGCCAATAACATGAGGTCTGTCTATGTTTCCAATGAGATAGGGCACTATGATGTGAATAACCATATGACTGCCCATTCATGGGGCACTATAACAGCAATAACATGGGACACTAACAATGCCAATGCTTTGGTGGCACTGTTTTTAACTGCCAATGGAATGGGGGCATTACGGCTTTTCCATCATATGGTGGCACTATGGTTTCACATAACATGGGGCACTACGACTGCCAGTATTCTGGAGGCCCCAGGTCAGTGACTGGGGGGCACTAAAAACTGCCAATAACATAAGGGCACGTCTATGACTGCCAATGACAAAATGGGAAATATGACTGTGAAATAAAATGATGACCCATGACTACCCATACATGGGGGGACTATGAATGCCAGTTCCAGGGGTGCCAATAGGCAGTACAGGCACTACTCCTGGGCAGGGCCCTAATCAAAAAGGGGCCCACTGATATGTTAAAAAATAGTAACTAGTAATGGTGGGGGCCCCATTTGACTTGGTGTATGGGGCCTGAATAGGTTAATAGATGACTGTGGGAGCCCTGCCAGTGTCTATAACTGCTAAGATACAGTATCTAAAAAAGTAAATACCCCTCACTTTTTTGTAAATATTGTATTATATATCTTCATTTGGGGCAACAATGAAGATCTGGACACTTGGATACCATGTAAGTAGTCAGTGTACAGCTTTTTGT